>QDEB01013257.1:1680-13629 GCA_004193795.1 Asbolus verrucosus | reverse complement strand
GAAAGTAAAATGCCCAAAATATGCAATATATGCAATCACTAATTAACATTTATTAACTCTTATAAGTATAATTCATCCACATAATTAACTATAGACAAAGATTTGCAAAAATTAAAATATATGCGCTTTGCATATAATCCGGTCTTTAATCATATATATATAGTTAAAAGTCATCTAACAAAATTATCAGTTCACTTTAATTTAATGAATCTGCTGATATAAAATTTTAAGTACGCAAGAAACTCTACTGTAATTATATTTAATTTATTTAAATGGGCTTTTCTGTAATAGATTTTTTTGAAGCATTTAGGTAATCTTTATATAATTGTTTTGTGGAATTAACTTCTGTTCCGTCCGTGAATAAGTAAACGACAGTATTGTATAATTAGAGTTTTATATTGATTTTCTCCTGCATTTTCTTTACTGTTTTATTATGTTCGTCGTGATGTTTTAGCTTATTGTTTGCGAACAATTAATTTTCACATTCTTTGTCTTTACGTCAAATATAAATTTTAATACGAACTAAAGTTAGCAGTTTTTTAACTTGTTAAGTTGTTTTTTAGTAACCATTTTTTAATTAACAAATAAGAGAAAAACCGGAGAATATAGTTATTTAGATCAAACTTGACACTTGTTAGATTTATCGACAATCGATACTTTTTCTCTTTGGTGATGAAGACAGTAACTCAATTTACATTTATTTGGTTCAACTTTTTGTCATTACTTAAGGCAAGATAACGAAATAAGTTGTTCAAAGACAAGAATCAGTGAATGTAAATTTCTTGTTATCGGCAGTCGTTGCCATCTTCTTGTTGCTGAAGTTTCCGTTCAAATGTGGAAGTAAGCTTATCACTTCTGTTTACAGAAGAGCCTTCTTGAAGCTTGCAGTGGTTTAATCAAATTTAAGAAATGTTTGTTAAAATGTATTTACCATCAGAATAATCATCTTAGCATGATTTTCACCATGCAGCTTTCTAGCTTCCAATCAAATCGATTTTACCAAATAATTAATCTTATTCATTTCTCTTTTGAACAATTTTCCAATATCTACAAGGATTCGCTCTCAACGGCAATGTTTCCATCAATCATGCTGGTTAATTACTATACCATTACGCATATTAAAAAGCGGCTGCTAATTGAAACGAAGCAGTCGACTCTGATAACCTTTTATTCAAGATCGATTCTATCAAACAACAGATTCAATTAATCGAAATTATCGAGAAAAAACCAAGTGAATTTATTTTAAAAGAATGCTTTTATTCTTGACACAAAACACTCGCAAAAGCGGTTTTAACACGAATCTCTAGAGAATTACCCTATTTGTTTTATTTGTGTAGCATTATTTCGAAGTAAAGAAAGTTTTCAAATGAATTTCAATTAGTCCAACTTCTCTGTAATTCTGTCACACGTTTTTTGTTATGTATTTATTGCAAATTTCTTAGTGTTAACGAGTGACTTAGATAATTGCGTTCCATCGTCTCTGAAAAGAAGGGGTGATAACAGCTGTCTGCTATCTCGCAAATATAATTACTGTCGGCATTCGAATGTAGCAACGTCGTTAAAAAGCGATTAAATGATAAAAACAGCAATCATTCGCACGTTCTCTTCATATTGAACCCTACTTGTCATTGTTGACTGATTGGTCGCTAATAAAAAATTAAAACGTTTCGATTTCTGGAGCGTTGCTCCAAAGATGTGGTTCCATTATTAATCTAGAACTGTTTGGAAACGAAGACATCAGCACTTCTGTTTGACGTTAGCTTCACGTGTGAATGATTGATGAATCTCGTCAGCATGAACGTATCTTTGAGTTCTGAATTCACTCCTTGCATATCGTGTCTATGTCCTGATGGAGACGTGCGATTCTGGCGCGATTTAATGTGAATCAGCCATAATAAATCATTTTGTGAGGCGAATGTATGGACTCTAATAGATGGAGTGCACTATCATATGCCGACTTCAGTATAAAGCTAAAACAGTTTTATGATAAATCTGAAAACTTCTCTAGCTACTGGAATTCCCATAAGTATAGCTCACACATTTTTCACAAGGATTCACGACCAATATCGCCAAGTACCACTTAAAATCAAACTAGGTGCTGTTAGGAATTTATATAGTTACCAAAACACTTTATTCACAAATCACTCCTGACACAGAACGTTAAAACTTCGTGCAAAGCTCTAATTAATAACATTATAAATTGTGTGTGCGTGATGGCGCAATGACAAGTCCCAGGCTGAAGGTTCCACATAGTTTCTCATCGTTACCAAAATACGTGGGCTGAAGAAAAATCTTCATGCGTTGAGCACACGTGAAGGCAAATTGGTTCGCTGCACAGAGTGCCTCTCACATTATCATATAAAGCTATTGTAATATAGGGGCGAAATCTCTGATAACCCCATAATGGGAATTTATCTGCTTCTATCTGTACAATCTGAAATTATTAATGTTACGTCAGGGAATCCTAAATTGAAAGAAGATTGCATTAATAATTTACCATCGAAATGATATTGTTAATGTAATCTTCAGGATAGAAAGCCCATTGCGGTTAAATTATTCTAGTTGGACTGAATTATACAAAAGCTTCCGTATCAAACAGCAGGAGAAATTTATGAACTCTGTGATTAGCAAACATCTAAAATCGAGTGACATTTATTATTTGTTATGGAGGCGTTTTTGCATCCGTTTGTTTTAATTATCACGACGCAGGAAAGTTTTACAGATATTAATATATTTTTTTTTGCATTTTTCATTTCGATTGAGATGACCGCAACTTTGTTATTATTAAGTGGGATACCTACATTTTCCATTTGTGAGATTAGCACAAAATGCTTAACAGTAAATTACAATTGGGGTCATAAAAGCAAGTTTGGAAGTTGGTTTTCAGTCAGATCACAAATATGCAAGAAGATATAAAATTTGACTTTTATTAACGAGAATTTTAAAATAATTTGAAAACCGTTTTTTAAAATTTCATCAAGTTCTTTTTTTTCTATTCTCACGGATACTACTATGTGATTCCTTTTCTTCATTGTCGTCCTATGTGTTTAACCCCAATTTTATCGTGTCTGACAGTAAGAATGAATAAATTATAGTATGCCTGCATTTTTGCAATATTTTACTAGAAAAGATGGTTTTATTTAGAACACGTGTGTTGAATCGTTCAACAATGCAGTGTTACTCTAGAATATTTTGACGTAATGGACGATCCAATTTACAAAATGGATATTGTAGGCTATAAAAGGATTGCACAACTCCTTAGAGGATCTTTCCTGTGTAGAATCGTCGCAGGTGAATGTTAACAGTTGCTGGATTATGTAACCAGAAAGATTTTGTTTTTTTATTCGTAAAATATGGAATTTGTAATCGCGTTACGATTACATTTCTGATTTATGTAAAACATTTTAAAATGGTTATGTATTTATTGCTACTGAGAGGATTTTTGGAATCAGATAACATTTAAATGAGCACTTATCATGATCAGTCAGTCATTCGGTAGGTTTTGAGCAAACATAAACGGTGGTGGGTATCAGTTTGTATTTTTTTTTCATATAAAACGTTGCAAATCCAGATTTTTTTGTGCAATGTGAATCACGTATCTATTGAATGTTTAGATGTCGGTAAACATAGGCTGTGCATGTTTATGTGTGATGTTTGAGTTAATTTCGATTGACCAATGATGAAATAATTGAATGTACTCGTATGAATGTGGGAATTGTTTTTATTTAGATAAATAAACAACTTTTTTGTAACTTCGTTTTGTTACTTCTGTTGATTTTTTACTTTATTATCATTTCCCCTGAAAGGCAAAGTATTCTAAATTTGTGTACACCTTAATACGTTAGTACTGAGAAAATATTTGTTGTTTGAGGGTTTTCATGGAAGTTACCAATTTGAAAAACTTGGCCAATTTTAAATGTTTTTTTTAGATTTTAGGAAAAATTATTACTACAGAAATATAGTTTTTAAATTTTCTCTCTCTTTTAATGTGTCTCTTCTTTGTCCCTCAAAACTTTTTTGGCTTAAATTCTACATACGTTTTAGAACGTGTATAGTTCGAAAATGTAGTTTTTAAATATCCTTAAATTTATTGTCATACTGTTACCATTTGATTAAATCGTTTTGCAAAATCTTAGAAATTAATTCATTAGTCGAAACGGAAGTTAAAGAAAAAGCTGACATATTTTTAAATTTGTCGATAGTTGACGTCATTTTTTTATATTATAAAATGAGTTAATTTTGGTAGGTAAAATGTGTTATGTGAAAGTTATTTGATATAATCTTAGTAGTTTTATACGGCTCGATGGTTTATATCTCGAGAAAAATTTAATGAATCACAACCGTAAGTCGATTTAAATTAAATAAATAGAAGAAAGTCCCAAAAATGTTATTCATAATTCTACAATTTTTTATGGATATTCATAATACAGGTTTGAGAATGAGTGTTGTCTGGTAACAATGGTATTGATGGGTATTTTTTGTTCTATGGAAACATTTTTAGATGAGAAATATGGCTTATTAATAAGAGTTGTATAAAAAGTGGGTGTTATGTTTTTTGATTGTTTTAAATTTAATTAAACGTTTCACTAACCTATTGATATTGTTAAAACGAAGGAGTAATATAATAGATAATAATTTAAATAATTTGAAGAACATTTTAACGTTAATTAAAAAGATAAAATTAAGATTACCTTTAAGTGTTTGAAATCAGTTATGTCACTTTTGTGGCACTGAAATTCCATTTATAAAGTCTATCGATAAATAATTAATTTTAAATACAAATTTATAATGGTTCTGTTGCAAAAAGTTAATCAACGTTGTCAAGAAAAATGTTAGGAGATAATAAAAAGTTTCTGACTGATCAATTATTTATATTATTTGACGAGGGATGCTCTTACTTAATACGATTATGAAGGATGTCACTTTTCGGTAAAACCACTTTTTAGACTCTTATGTTGTGAAAACGTTCTAAGTAATAAAAGGGACAATATCGTTAGTGTTAAAAGGGTGTGAAAATTAAATCATAAGATCACAAAATTTTTAGCGACGACTTTAGGTTGATGTAACGGTTTATTTGTTTTTAGAGGAGCTCTCAATAAGATCAAAAGGTACATAATTCAGGTAAAATTGAATCATTTTTTATGTTAAATTGAGAAGAGATCAGTTTTTTTATAAAAAAAGTTGGAATGTTCAAGTAAGTATATAATAAAAAGAAAAATCACAAAGCCATGAAGTTTTGTTATGAGGAGGTGGGTGGTTATATACCGTGGAGTTCGCTTGAAGTTATCTCTTTTTAAGGGTTTATAAAATGTATAAATATAAACATGAGTTTGAACTAAGATAACAAAATTTCTGGAAAGGTAGGTGCTTCTAAATTAGACCCTTCGGGGTCGCCTCAAAATTTAATAAAGGTTCGTCCCAACCACTCCTGACAAATTTCATTTCTTTTGGATACCAGTCCTCTAAGATAAAACAATAATAAACTAAAGTTTGATGTAAACTTTGTAAAATTTATTCTCTTTAATGAACCTTTCAGTATTTAGAATCATCACTTAACGAATCATTTCTTTGGTTATTCGCTGAAATAAGGAAAATTTACAACGGGTTTTCGGCCCAATTCGATCCGAGACAGAATTGGTAATGAAGCTGCAGTGATGATGAAGGCTTCCCCTTAACTGTAATTATTTGGACTAACAAACGAAGCATTTAATGTCAGTCAGTAGTACTAGTGTTCACTTAGTTATTGATCAAAGCAAAGTTCACAGTTCAACCATTGCATTCATTAAGCCATGTTACCGAGACGATGTTTACGCGTCAGCTCTAGATTCGCACAATGGCATGGAAGTTAATTATTACTCAACTTGAGTCTGCATTTTCGTACCGGCTCAGCTCTTCATATTCCACCCTTAAGCTGTTTATGACAGAAGTTACATTACTTCTTTTGTGTTACTCCACCGAAATCTGCAGGATTGCTTTGGATGACGACATGTTTGTCCTTAAAGCCTCATTACGAATCAAAATGTTTTGCCTCTTTCATAGCTCTCTCTTCTGTTTCTTTTCGACAGTATTCCTGTAAAAAGAAAAAAATAGCAGATTTAATGCATTGCTTAAAATAATTTAAAAATTAAAAATTTAACTTCGTTACTGTCGGAGATAAACTGATTGAATCTTGAAGGTTTATTGCAGAGGCAACTGAAGAATAATTTTCTTTTTCTGCGGGTGTGAAATTAACATTTTTTTGCATTTGTATTTTATCCGCAGGGGAATGCACCACTCACCTTCCAATTATGATAGAATTTAAAATGTCATCAAGTTCTTCATTTGCATCTAATGGGTACGATAGAAAAAAGAAACTCTAATTAGAAAGATATTTTCTCGAAAATAGTTCGAGTTAGTGAAATGATAGCTTCAATTGTGGAATAGCTTCCTTCAAAATTAACCTAAGCTTACCCGATAATGAGGATATGACTCGAGTTAGGATGACTTAATCAAAACTATCTTACTTAATTTGTCCTAAGTTGACCTGAACTAGCCCGAACTAGCCCGAACTGATCAGTACTCCTTCTAACTCACTTAAACCGAACATAGTTGGCTTCAGGTGATTTAACCTCACCTGATCTCAAATATGATTTATTTGGAAATCAGATCGATATTGAAACAACATGACTTTTGAGTTGTTTGATCTATGAAATTTATTATTAGCATATCCCCAGGTCATATATACTAGCCGTCAAATTGTCGTGCGAAAACCCTGAAGTGGTAGTTTAGGGTGTTTGCACAACAATTTGACGGCTACTATGCTTTTCATGTGACTTTAAAAGTTAATGTCAAAGCTAAGAAATTAAGCCATTTCTGATTCATTAGGCTGATTTCAGTGTCATTTGTTATATAGATTCAGGTCTTTAATGTGATCATGAAAGTTAATTTCANNGTATAACTAAATATAACTAAAAAACTGTTTTAGTTTAGTATAACTATACATACAGACTTAGAGTTGAAGAAATTTTATTTATGCGTTCAGAATTAAATAGCATCATATGCAAATGTAATGTGATAGCAAAAATCCACCTGTTTCAACTTCTAGACTTTTTAGTTTGGGCTGAAGATATTTATTTTTGGGGATAATTTTGGGAATGTCTTGATTTGACACATTAAGTTTGAAGGTCATAACACACACATTATTTTTTGCAATTTTTCATTTTTTTTTGTCTTTTTTCAGATTTCGGTGACGAAATTTAATTGTGGTCGTTAAAAGTTTGCTACATCTACTGTGAATTCAATTTATTAAAACATAAAAAAGTTAGATTTAAAAGAATCTTCACAGTTCAAAAAATTCAAGAGCTGGAGACCATGTAATAAACTTGNNCATTGCGCCAATTTGTTATCTTAATTAGTTTAGGCACAATCGTTGATTAAAGTTTTAATTTCACCATTTGGTCAAATAGCGTACGCTCTTGCTCTGAACTGTAGTTTCATTGTGGAAGTAGTAAAAGCAAGTGTAAGAGATCTGCGGGGTCCCATAAATCTCTTCCAGAAAAGGGAACACAAATGGTGACCACAACTTGTCTACCGATCATAAATAATAATTCAAGAAACACAAATAATTATCTGTTCTATGAATCTTCTCCATTCGAAATCTTTAATGTTTAATTTTCAACATGTTAAATTATTATTGAATTGAGGGTAAATTCATCACATCCATTAAATATAAATAACTAGTGTAACTAGTGATAATATAATTAATAATCAATGAAAACCTAAATTAACTCCGAAATAAGATTGATATTGTAAAAATTAATTATTTGAATTATTATTAAAAAGGTCTAATGTGTTTCAAGAGCCATTTGGACACAAGTAATTCAGTGTTTTTCTAAAATTCGGTTTTATATTTTGCAAACAACAAAATAAATGTCAAAATATGCGAGATATACAAAAATATTAGATATAAAAAAATACTAAGATATGTCTTAAATAAAAAAAAATATTAGCGTTGTTTGTTGAATTGTTAAATTTTTTGTAATTATCATCGATTTGAATTAAATTTTACAGTTTACATTGGGTATTATTAATCAATTTTGTAAATAGGCAATTACAGTTTAATTGATGATATTAAACGTTACCCATTTTGCGGTACATTTCATACAATTTAACTGCACATAATATTGTGGTTATAAAATGGAAACTAAACAAAATTACAAATTCATATAAACGGATCTGCTGAAATGGTGCAGAAAATATTCGTGCAAAAGTAAGCCATTATTAGCTTTCAAAGGTAAACGTTACATTAAAAATGTATTACAATAGTGAAATATAATTCAAGATACTTATTTTGTTAAGGGAGAGGACGAAGTAAATGATCAAAAATATTCATGTGACTTTTCCAGTGGAAACCGGAATATTACAAAATTAGATTGACCCTTTTCCTTTCCGTGAGTAATACAGGAATCAGCATTTTTATTAAAAAATATTTTCAGTGGTAAGCAATTTTGAGGTATAATCCAACCAAGCAGAAATGGAATCGTTTCTCCCCCAGTTCTATTACATCTCAACACCACATGGCTAAAACGAGGTGCCAAAGTGATCATCGCGTCAGAGTGGGTTTTTTTTATTTATATTATTTAACTAATTTATTTTTTTCTTATGACATACTGGTGCTTATCATTCCGGTACTCTTTAAATATTTTCGAAAATGTTCGTTTTGACATCTATGAATTTGATCTGATGCAATATAGTCAGCAGCATGAAGCTTTGTTGAAAATTTGTTATTACCCGGTTGCTTTGAATTTGTATATGCTTGGAATAAATCTAAATTTCCAAATACCTTTTTTAAGATGTCTTATTCTGAATCTGAAGGTAAAATTAGCTATGTAATTAAGATGGATTAAACTGCGGAATAAATCTTCCTTGCAAGTGACGCAAGGTTATATTACATTCGCTCCAATGAGCCCATTCTTTTTCTGAATCCTCTGCAGATTCACAGTAATTAATGCGTTATTAAAGCATCTGCCGGTGGCAAACTGCAACCTAAATCGATTGACTAAACACCTTAGCTTAGTCTCCTCTATTATTACATTATTATGTCTGCTGTTGTTGGCCCTAACTCATAATTTATTTATAGAATTGATATTCCCTCTTTTGACAGGGCTCTGCGTTCTAATATTTTCTCATCTACTTTATGTATGGTTCCATGCGGCTTACTTCTACCCCAGAAACTTACATGAGTTGATATTACAACATTTTAAAACAACAATCTGTTTACAAATACCCGGAAGTTAATATTTGATCTGTGCTGGAAAAATAACAGACAATGGTTTAATTATTGGCTTAATTTACATTTAACGGTAACGTGCTGAATTTATAACACATAATTTTTAGTTAATGCAGTATTTGTTGACGACTATTTCATTTCATTTTACTTTATTTAAGCTGTGAAGTGGTGATAGTATCGTTAACGGATAAAAGGGTTTAACGAGTCTTGAATCAAGAATTTTATTTAACATTTCGTAATAAAATCTTGATTTTTCTTTTTTTTTTGTTGTAAATACATAAAGAGAATTTACATTAAAATTGATTAAAATGTGAAAAGTGGGAGAGAATACTGTTGAAATATATAACATTATTAGCACCTCGCCTTAAGTTTCACTAATCAAGGAAAATATTTGCACTTCAAAACAAATGGTGTAATTTAATTAACATCGAATTTGCCACACTACTGTCGGTTGCTACTTTTACAGCATTAGAAGAAGACATTCGTTCTAATTAAAATTAATCAAATTAGCGGGATCGTTTGGTAATTTTCAAGAGTCACTTTATCTCATTACTTTCGAATGCAGCTTTTTTATTCTCTTATAATGAAATTAAAAAATGTGGAAAATAATAATTATCAACATTCATCATAATTATGAATACAATTACTTTTGTAATTCAGAATTCTGATAATTTAAAAAAAAAATGTATTTGGTATAAATAAAAAATGTTCATTAAACCCAAACTTACTGATTTAATATATAAAATATAAACAGTTTAAAGTTTATTTAATAACTAGTTCCATAATCCCATAGTTGCAAGTGTTTTCACTTTTTCCACTAAACGTAATTTAATTTAAATGGACAAATGAACGATGCTATTAACATAAAACTATACTTAGTAGCTTCATAAGTTTTTTCAGTCATTTTTATTTCTAGGGCAGTTGTATACAACTTTAAGTAAATAAATACCAAACTTTTGTCGAACATCCATTAAACATTTGTTAAACTTTTATTTTATTTTTAAATTTTAAATTAAATAAAAGATTTCTACCACGAAATATAAATGAAAAAAAAAAAAATTAACCACTTTGAAAAATGTTGCTTACTAGTTACATTACGGATGGGAATACAACTCGAGTTGCTATTCAACTTTACGAAGAATTTTGATTTTTTTTTAAATTTTTTTACGTCGTTGCTTTCCTAGAAAGAGAAAATTTTTGTTAATGATCTTTCGAAAATCATGTGATTTTGTGTTGTGTTTTTCTTTTATTTGTTTTATTAAATCCAACATTTTTTCATTTTGAATGTTGATAAAATATTTTAGAACTGAAGTTTAATGAAGTGTAACTTTCTTTCGCTTATTATGGGAGTACATTTTCAGATATTTGGGGTCATATAAATTTGAAATTTTAAGTTCCAGGATACCATGGACGTATCGAGGGGCATTGAGACTTCTGAGAATAATAATTAGAGGTGACCGGCTTCCGGGGTATATATTACCATTACTCCTGGTGTTAAGCCTGAATAACGTCTTAGAGGAAAGTCTAAATTTAACATCTGTCCCTTTTGTCTTCTAACACGTATCCGTCCATCAGATGTCCATAAAAAGAGAGGAAACTTGTCATTGAAGACCATTTGTTGTTTTTCTTCTAGCCATTATTCTTTTAATCTGCATCACTCCAACCTAGCAGTTCTATGTTCCGGCGTCAATGGAAATCGAAGAATTGGGGAAGACCCAAAGGAATAAATCCTGCGATACCGTACGAATGGATACTCTGCGGTCTAACCTTACTACCCAACTGGTGTCCACAGACCGAGCGGTCCAAAAAGGACTCCTTTTGGCCATTGGTTGAAGATGCAGTTCCTCACGTTCGTTAGTCTTTTGCGGTGAACTACTACTGCTGATGGTTCTCTAGGTTTTCGTTTGACCAAGTTCTCCAAGTCTTTAAGCCTTTGGATCACTTCGACCCAATCTTTTGGTAATTTCTTTAAAAACTAACCCAGCCTCTCGCATACCTACAATTCGGCTTCTTTCACAAAAGAGGTTAATTAGTTATAAGCTGCGTTTGGACGAGCATGAGTATAATTAATAGCTAAATGATGACATTTGTNNAGCAGCAAGAAATTCAGAAGTGGATAAGTTTTATATCAAAATTTCAAATTTTTACCAGTCCACATGTGCTTCGCTTTTTTTAGATATCAGTGTATCCTATCCTTTGAAAAAAGGTGACAAAATAAAAAGCCCTAAATGTCAGCAAAATTCAATTTTAAAAGTTAGAAAATAAGATATTACATTAAAGCAATTAATATTTTATAAATTTTAAATGTAACTTTAGAATCAAGAGAATATTTCAAGCACATTCAAATACTGCTTTTGGTTCTTTGAAAGAATGTTTCAATCGTAAGTTAAGTTGTTTGAAAATTCCTTATGAATAGCGAAGTTGTGCTGAGATTTGTATGATTTGAATTCAGGTCATAAATATTCGCTTTTGTTATGTCTTCTTATTAATTCGAAATTTACAAGGTGGTTATTTTGTTTACGAGACTGTAGGTATCTACAATATAATAATAAAATAATTTGTTTTTGGATAGGTGTCTATAGAGCGATTTTAATTTTGATATTAAAAAACTTTTTTCGCATCACAGTAAAGCTAAATTAATACTGTTAGTCTAATATATCGGGTCATTGTAAATGTTTATA
>QDEB01013162.1:661-25579 GCA_004193795.1 Asbolus verrucosus | reverse complement strand
GGTTCGAGTTTGATTATGGGGATGGATAAACCTCGAGGCACGTACAAACTTACGCCTAATTGTTAAAAGAGCAATAAATGCTGATAGGTGCATTACAGACGTTCTGGAAACTTATGTTGTTTCTTTCGTCCCATTTATAGGGGTCAAATTTCTATCAATGCAAGATAAAGCCAGACCGCACACAGCAAATGTAATCCGAACTTATCTTAATGAAGTGAATATTGCTGTTATGAACTGACCAGCAAGAAGTCCCGACCTCAATCCCATTGAGCATGTATGTGATAGGTTAGGGCAACATGTTTGTACAGTTCTACGGCCACCCCAGACCTCAGAAGAGTTAGCAGCTGCTCCGACAGAAGAGTGGGATCAGTTAGATGATGCTTATTTAAGAAATGCGATTTTAAGTGTCCCAAAACATCATCGTCGTGTTATTGCAGCAAGAAGAGGCAACACTCGCTTTTGAGTTTTTGTTTTTTATTGATTTTGTCACTATCTACTTTTGTATAAGCTATGCTAAACATTAAAAAAAGAAAAAAAGAAATATATATATATTTCGAAAACACACTAGTGTTTTCCCATTTGAAGACAAGTCCCGTAATTTGAACTTTTTTGACAAGGAAGTCGTTTTTATCTGAGTAGATATTTTTATTTACCATTAAAAATTAAAAATTTTGAAAATTACATGCGTTGCGAAAATTTTGTATTTGATAGATTAAAAATTAATTAACAATGATGAAGGTCCCCAGTAACTTTAAAAGTGTAACACCGTAACTTTCAGCGTATAAAAAAAAACCGTTTGCCGTATCTGCAACATATTCTTATCAAACAGGTTACGTAATATCTTAACTCCTAGTATTTAAACTGAGTTACGCTTGTAACACTGTAGCCTATCCCTTAAAAAAATAATTAGTTTTTAACGTATAAACGAGGCACTAATAAAATTTTCTCAACGTCTGCTCTTTTTCGTATTGACAATTTATTTATCAATAAATGTTCCAACTTTAATAATGAAAAAATCCAATTGACCACCATACAAACCACGACAGAAGATACCCAATTTAATAATAGATTGTGTAACGTCCTGCCGACAAGATTATAAATATTGGATAGCCGGTAACATTTGACTGGTTAAAGTACAATGTACACCTCTGTAGATTTCCCATTCCACTTTTGTAAACTAACACCGGCGCCTCCGCCACTTAATAAAGGTTAAATTATAAGTAGCTCTGCAGTAAATATGTCATTTTGCAGCCGAGTGGCGAGATAAGCGAGCATTTATGATACTTGCAGCAATACATCAAGCAAGGAATTTTTCTTTAATATAGTAGATAGAGTAGTTCGCACTTTCTTGCATATATTCAAAGCGTTATAACACTTATTTTTCCTTGATGAAGTTGAACAGATAAAAGCACTGTAATTAATTACCTGCACCTATCTGGGAGTATACAGAGTGTTCTATTATTATGCAAAACTGCGTCCTTCTCACGATAATAACAGTACTCATTACGGGTAGCGGTTATCAATCGGCAAAAATCAAGTTGACCTTGCATCGTCCTTGTTTATGAAAAAGAGCTTGCTTTTCTCATTTTTTGTGTCTTTTTCGATCGTCCTCCCGTTATATCGATTGGATTCGTGTTAAATATGAGTTTTGTCGAGGAGAGAGAGCAGATATAATTTAGGGCATAGTTTCAATTACAGAAGGTCTAATAACACACCTGAAATGGGTCCCCAATGAGCAGAGGACACACAATACCGTGCCACCATCATTTATATGGCACGACAGGGACACGAACATGACGAGAATAAGTAAACAAATCACCTGTACGACTTAATATCAATTAATAAATTCCTGCCGTTCGAAACGAGGAAAAAATATCAATTACGGTGTTGAATATGTAAAAGAAAAGGACGGAAACAACTGGCAAAAACTTTCGTAACACCACAATGTGGGTTGCATTTACTTTCACTGGAACTGTTAAAAAAAAGCTGACCTTGTGTTTGTTCGAACATTTTTCATGTCGATTCAACGCCATTAATTGTCTGTGTCGATGTAGCGCAACAGTTTTTGTTAATTTTCCAAAAGGTACGGTCGCGGAACTGACGCTCATCATTCTACGCGGATTTTTCGGCAGTTTTTCAACATTATGTACTGCANNACATATATGTTAACTAATGCTTCGTTCACACCAGATCTCGTACCTGTATCTTCGACGGTGATTCCCCTCCCAGTCTATCAAGTTAGCTATGGTTTACACGTGGTGCCATCTTTGAAAGATGAAAAAATTAAAAAACCGGAAGGACCAATCACTTTAGTGACAGGTTGGCGTAATATTTTGATTTTGTTAAAAAGTAATAATAATAACATTATTTTGTTGCAGCACATAGCAAAAAGAAAGCAATCCAGGAACCGAAATCAAAGCCAAATGACGTTTCATCGGTTAAAGAAGTCAGCAAAAATAACTTTGATAACTGACACGAAGATGTCTATTTAATTTTGATAACATCAGTGCAATATAAGTTACCTAATTAATAACAAAGAAATTAACAAGTGAGATTAAAAAGTGGAATATTTTTGTTTCTCGAAGTTTTTCTATTAATTCCTTCCTACGACACAAATATTAACTTTTATTATAGATAGTCACGTAATGGTCGTGTTATTATACACAAGATAAAGCAAACCGTGAGTAATTATTGTCGTATTGATCAAAAATACGGTGAAGTTGTATTAAATGTTATCATTATTTTCTTTTTACGATTAGATTGTACAAGAGATACCAGCAAATGTGTGGAATTTTTAAAATGTTGTTTCTATTTTTATTTAAAAAGTGCATCAAGTCGCCCTTGAAAACAATTGAATAAAATGAGGTATGTCCACAGTTTTTGACAGACGTCAGTGATAAACGAAAAATACAATTTTTGGCCGCGAAAACAGCTGATTTGTAATAAGAACGCAAAAACGAAATAAAATTGAGACACGAATGTGACTAAATAGAGGACGCGAAGTTTTTAATATAAACAGAAAATGACAATATTTGATAAATTTGAAATTCTGACATAAGAGAGCACATTCCTTTTTTGCGGCATCTTCGCCTATCAAAAAGTCAAAAGCGATTTGATGCACGTTTTAAATGAACACCCGATATGATTCAGCAACAATTTGTAACGATCTAATTAATGTACAGAACAGATAATAAATAATAATAATAACGTTTCAGATTGATTTATATTTTTACAAATAAATAACAAAATGATCACGTCCAATCTAAAAAAAAATTAAAAATCCATTAACGTGATAAAACCTGGGCTTCGGTTGGCGCGTGATCGGAGAATTTACGAAAACTAATCAAAAATTCCCAGTTTTAATTAAATTCGTCGATAGAAAAGTGCAATTGTTTATGTTAAAAAGTGATCGGGGCATTATTCACAATAAAAGGCCTCAGAAACGCAATCACGTTGCACAACAACAATGACCTTTAACATTGTTATTATTAATTTTTTTTTTCTAAAACTTTTTCGTTTGGCTATCGTAATTTAATTAAAACATCTGAGATAAGACCAGATTTAAATATGAGGCTTCGACTGGGAATCAGACAATTGACCAGTGAGTGATTGAAGAATTCCGCAATGAGTGTTGTTCTTGTAAGTCCGATTAGTTGCAAATAAAATACAAATTTAATCAGTGATCGTAGGAAAACCATCCAGTGAAAGTTATCGATCCTTCGGAACTGCTGCGTCCGGAGCCCATTTTTGCCAAAAAACCCGTTGGCCAATTTCGAGATTACAGTGTCGACGAAAATGACCCGATCAAGGAGAGAGTTAGGAGAACCTACAAAGAAATGCACACGCATCAGACTGTTGCATTCGTACAAGGTAAATCTTGTAAAGAACATTTTTAATTAAGTGGCTTAAAAGCTGTTGATTTATCAAGTAAAATACGACATTTCATATATGGCTCAATGGTCTAGGGGTATGATTCTCGCTTTGGGTGCGAGAGGTCCCGGGTTCAAATCCCGGTTGAGCCCGACTTTTTTTAAAAATTTTTTCACGTCACAGACAGAATCAAGACTTGGACCAAATTTAACAACTTCAAGTCGACAATCAAAAGCAGTTTGGAACGTTTGAATGCGCTGGTGGACGAAAGCGACCCAGATGTGGACTTGCCAAATATCGTCCACGCTTTTCAGACGGCCGAGAGGATCAGGAAGGATTATCCTGACGAGGATTGGTTCCATTTAACCGGATTAATACACGACCTGGGGAAAGTGATGACGTTCTATGGAGAGCCCCAGTGGGCGGTGGTGGGGGATACTTTCGTGGTGGGTTGTGACTGGGGCGAGGACGTTGTCTACAGAGACACTTCTTTCAGCGACAATCCCGATGGTAAAAACCCTAAATATAACACCAAATATGGCATGTACAAGCCGAATTGCGGGTTGGAAAACTTGATGCTGTCGTGGGGGCATGACGAGTATTTATATAGGGTGCTCGTTCATAACGGGGCGACGTTGCCGAAGCAAGCCCTGTGGATGATCAGATTTCACAGTTTCTACCCGTGGCATTCCGCCGACAATTACCACTATTTAATGAGGGACGGGGACGAAGAGATCAAAAAATGGGTCTTAAAATTTAAGTAATTTTCTCTTTTTGGGAATTTATTGATTTCTATCCGAATTTTTTGCAGCGGCTATGATTTATACACCAAGAGCGCAGAAGTTCCGGATATTGAAGCGCTGTGGCCTTATTACGAAAAGTTGATTGACAAATACATGCCCGGCGAGCTAGAATGGTAGTTTCCTCCCGAATTTCACGACTCTATAAACAAAGTAAAATAACAAATAACAAGTTGTAGAATATTTAATAAGAATGGCCACGTCTCCATTTCGATAATGAAGCACAACTGCATGGATATTTTATTATGAAAAATAATCTACAAGTAAATAAAAAATTATTTTTAAATAAATTTGGCTACGAACAATAGTTTTTTATATTTCCATTATTCCTAATTATCATATTATGTTTCACAATAATTAGTCTTATCGTTTTCAAATTAAGAAACTTAAGCAGGAGTTGAATCGTCTGGTAAATCAGCCGTTCTGTTTTCAATTATGCTGTCTTCTTCCATATTTCTGTACCTCAACCGTACGAACCAAGCACGGATTTTAACGAACATCAGTGTGCATGTTATTCCGTTATAAAGGCACATTCCGTATAATAAAGCGACGAATCCCAACAACTGAACAAGAATCGGTTAATTCGGAACAAATAGCTGCGGATGTACCTACTTGTAACCAATGGAATTTCTGTCCCATGAACAATAAGCTAACGATCCATATCAAAATGGTGCGGACGCTGTCCAGAACCATCCGGGTGGTGGCTGAAATTTCTTTCGTCACACTAATGCCGGCGAAATTGAAGAAGGCGATTGAAATGACAGTACCTGTGTCGGTGCAAAAACTGAGTTAGAAGAGAATGATGAGAAGAAATTCGGGAAAAATCTGTTTGTTTTAATAATTTTTACTACAAGGAACGAGATCGGCTATCGGTAAATTTGCACATTTCGCGCGCTCTTACGAATGTTATTGACCGTTTTATCAACTGCAATTGTGCAATTTTTTCCAAACTTCGTTGTTTATGAAAATCACAAAAATATTGTCACATAAAAAATAAACAAATCTTTACTTTACCATAAATACTCTGATTCTGCCATAATTGAGATTAATTATTGTTCCTGATCGTTGATTTCATGCTGTTGTGCTATGAAAAAATAATCGGTACTCACCCAAAATAGCAAAAACCAATTGCCAGCTGTGTCCGATTTGCACAAACGCATCAATGGCGTCTTCTAGCGATCCGTTGGGGTTGCTGGTGAAAGGCGGGCCGGCCTTTATGTAGTAGAAAGGAATCTGCAACAGCCCTAAAACAGTGAAACCGAAAAGTCCCTCCCATCCTATGGCCTGCAGAGGCGGGATATCTAAACCAGTGACGAATTTTTCTTCGACCACCATCTGAATCGCCGTGATAATTTGGGCAATCACTATCAGGAGATCTCCCGTGATGATATCGTTGCGTCCGTGATTGTCCGCGTTCGTGTCTTTGGCCAGGAAATCGGCCGCTCCCACGACACCCAGACCGATGATCACGAAGAAAATGCCGATCCACTCCCGCTTTTTCAAAACTCGTTCCAGGAAACCCACGCTGAGAAGACCGACGAATACTATCACGGAGCCCCTGAACATCTGGAAACTCGAAGCATAAGTCAAATTGAGTCCGATATACATGATTGAAGTTGCAGTCATATCGCACATTGCTGGCAAAAATAGCACAAATGGGTTGAAGTGGCGGTTGCCCTTCGTCAATTCTTTCACGTCTTCCGACCCGTCCTGATAAATAATCGTTATTACGATACAGGCGAGAGTTGAATGAACTTACAGCTCTCAAGCTATAGATTTTGTAAATAATTTTAAAAGCAAACAGACAGAGCATCTCTCCGATAAACATGCATGAAGCTTGGAAGAAAGGGTGGTCGAAAACGTGCGGTGATCCATCCTTCCCCACAGATTTAATGCCGTCCGCCCATCTAAAAAGATAATTTTTCTAATTAATCCGAAAATGACATTTAACCTAAAAAAACTTACTTGGTACTTAACGTGTTTATGCTACCTGTTATTACCATAACAAGAGCTAAAAGAATTTGATAATTAGTCCAGGCCATTAGCACTTAATTTGGAGTTTAATTTAATTTAATCACAGCAAGGGGAGTCACAAATAAACATAAAAATATTTACATCAGCTGACAAGCAGTTTGTGTAAAATGACAGAAGTACATCGTTATGAAGTTAGTTCCAGCTGTTAAATAAATCGGGAGGATGCAACTTCTCGATGTACTTTTGTGGTAGAAAACAAAGGAGCTACGTCAGCATTCGTCACGTATTGGCCGATTTTTCGCAATGTACCAATTTCGATTTGGTCGATTTGGTTGGTTATCTCGTTTTAAGGTGCGAAACCTCTGTGCGAAAAAATGTCATTTTTTGATGCCCCCAAACCTTGTTATGTAAATATAATAAAATATACAAATACATCAACATTTTTTCTCATTTAGTTTTTCTAAAATCTTTTCTCTACTCTTTATTATTTAATATATTTTTTCTTTATATTATTTTTTTAGGGGGGGCATCTTTTTTTTCTTATCAATAACGTCTTACAATATAAACAAACAAACCACTAAAAATCTGTTTTCTTTTCATGCAATTTTTAAAGAGAAAACAAATTAATAGTTTACAATAAAAAGCAAAATATTAGAAAATTACCACTATACAGTTATATACCATAAAAATTTTTACAAGCAAGCAAATCCTCGAAAATTAAAAATTATGAAAAAAGAAAAAACGAAAAAAAAGTCATACAACTTTCAACTAAAGTAACAGAAAAATATTCAAATATGGCCACCAAATCAGTTGTCCAAGTAAACAAAAAATAAAAATAAATTGAAAATCAAATAAAACTATCGTCTCCATGATCGATCTTCGCTCTCTTCTTCTTCTTCCTCGTCATCCTGAAGCAAAGCTTCTTCCGATATTTCAGGGCCCAACTAATAAACGTACTCACATTAACAAACGATTCAGGAAACATCAAAAACACTCACGTCTTCCTCTCCCTCTGGTAATGTCTGCTCGATCAGTCGGTCCTCTTCAGTTTCTGACATCAATACTTTTCGGGAGGCTGGTCTCGATCCCAGCTGATTATTCATCGGGACGCTGTTACACCACGTGATCGATAACGTCCGATCCTTCACAGAAACTTATTGAAAACAACGCAAACATCGACAACATCTACAACATTTACCTGAAAATGTTTGCCTTTCAACAGAGCCATCTCTGCTTCTTTACGAGTTTTATAGTTCAGAGTGATACTGGGTAGAGTAGAATCGGTAACGTAATCGGTGATTTCACCGAAGAGCTAAGAAAAACACAAATTAACGTGACAACGGAACAAAAAGCCATCAAAATACCTGAAAATGATTCAAAACGCTTTCCTGTTCGTCAGCTTCGTAACCAGACACCAATAATCTTGTGGGTCTATGATCGACGGTGTGTTTTTGAAACGAAGTCTTGTTGACCGACTTGATGTTACCTTTAAGACCTTGAAAACAAGCGCAATCGTCAGATCTGAAAAATGTTGATAGTTGTCGACCTACCTGTGTCGATAAGGTTGTTTTTGCTCAGTAAATGCCTACTGACCGGATTATATCTCCTGCCGCGCCCTCTACCTCTGGTCATCGCTGCTCTGGCCTTCAATTCGTACAACTTCTTTTGTATCTCTGAAGTATCGGCACCTTCCTGTTGCTTCGTTATCAAGTCTAATTCGGCATCCAACATTTCTCTTTGGACGTCTTCTTTAGCTTTCTTTTGGGGCGGAGCTTTCACCGTCAAAACGGACTGAACGAGATCCTTCTTGATGTTTTCGATCGATTCTTGTGTTTTCTTGATGGTTTCCATTATGTGGTCTCGTTGCGGGCCAGGCGGTACTAAGAGAGAGTTCGTTGGAAGTATGATTCAACTGATACGATTACACTTACGTTTTTCCATCTTCTCGATCAAAATCTTCTGTTGCGACAGCTGCTTCTCCAACAATTCTTGTTTCCTTTTTCTCAGGTTGTTTTTGATCTTCAACACTTCTTTCCTTTGCTCGTCTTGATTCTTTTTGAGTTTCTCTTTGGCGGCCAGCAATTCTTGGCTCTTTTTGATGGCCGCCGCCGCTTGCGCTTTGCTGTCCTCTTTACTGACCGCGACTTTAGGGCTCTTCTCTTGACCGTCGACAGCGTCGGTTGCATTATCTGCCCGTGGTTGAACTAAATTTAGGACTTTGTTAGTATTTGGCGGCACAATTGTTGGCACCCCCAGACGATCTTTAACGGAACGAGGAGGAACATTCTCCTGTTTACCTTTTTAATGGACATAACAACACACACATTAACCCCGAAAAGCGCCACAAGCTCCGACTCACCTTCCGAATTGCCGTTGTGCCAAAACACCTTGATGAACCTGTTGTTGAGCACCGCCTCGGTACTGCGATAGGCGGCGTTGGCCTCCGCGTGACTAGAAAACGTGACTATTGCAGCTTCCGGATCTCCCTCGTAGTTTACTTGGATGTTGACGGTCTTGCCGAATTTCGAAAAGTGGTTGTTCAAATGGGTGATGCTGTTCAGACCCTGAGGGATCTTTTTCAGTTCTAACGAGCAATTGGCGGGATTTTTCGATCTAGGACCTAGACGGTTAAAATCGAAACTTTTCTTTTTGAACGGTGCGTCATGTTCGCCGGCATTATTACCAGCGTAGTTCGGCTGTTGACGGAAACCGCTGGACGGGTACTGCTCCGGTTGCTTGTTGTCCATCACCGGAACCGGAATCAGTTCGCGCTGCATGTTCGGCTGGGCCGGAAACGCCCCCATCATGGGGCCCTGAATCGACGCCGAAAATAAAATTCACCCATTGCCCGCACTTACAAACTAATTTGTTTCTTGTTTTCACTTTATCACTTTAATTTCATTTGGATAAAATCGAACGCTGCAAGCTTTGATGTACTAAATATCAAGTTGATACATCCAATTTCGACAAATATAATCAACAGCTGTCTTTAGATAGCAATATTGTACGAAGACAGTACGAAACTTTGTTGCAACTTTCACAACTACTTTTCGTGAAGAATCTGCCATTAAAATATTTGTGATGTTTCGGCACCACCTGTATATGTAACTACGTTACAAATTTAATTTCTACAAATATATTTTGATGAGGTTCTGTGAAAGAGCAATAATTTTTATGCAAATGCGGAAAAACTATCGTTATCAACATTTAATCTGTTTCCATTAATGGAACCGGATTCGAATCTGTTAGTGGAAACGGTATAGAACAAATTAAAAATTAAACTTACCCTGGGGATCCCCATCGGCCTCGGCCCCCTGAATCCAGGCCTGTTCCACATCTGCGGGGCTTGCGGATTATACTCGGGCGGAATCCCTCTGGGCCCCATCATCGGATGTCCTGCCGCGTTCAAGATGGGCGCTCCGATAGGCGGAACGTCTGTCGGTGCACTGTTCGGATTATACGTCAACACACTGCTCAAAGCCGAATCTTCTAAAACCACAGGATCAACGCCGTGATCAAACGGACACATCTCTCCCCTCATGCAGTAGCCCTTTTCATCGAAATCCCTGCATCGCCTCTTCGAATTCTGCTGCACGACCACACTCTGAATGCTCTGCGTGCTGTTCGTCAGTCGCAAATCCATATCGCCATGGTTCGAATCCTGGGTCGGAGTCCCCGGTCTCGAATGTCCTTCTTTGACGTCCTTTTCTTTGAGACCGTCTTTGCGTGACTTCTCCACAGACCTGGATCTGCTGCGACTGGCGCTGCGCGGGGGCGTCCTGTTCCTGTATCTGTTGCCCCGATGCGGATGTTTGGGGCTGCGCGACCTCGATCTGCCCCGCGACGGCGACGGTGTTCGAGAGCGTCTCCGGTCGAAGCGACGCGGGGGCGATTTGTTACGCCAGGTGCGAGGGCGCTCCCGTTTCTCGCGATCTAACCGATGCTGCTCTCGTTCTCTGGATTTTGAACGTTTCAAGCGGTCCCACGAGCGGGATCGCGAGCGATTTCGCGACGAGGACCGATGGCGGGTCCGCAAACGTGACTTTTCTTCTTTGTCCTGCAAAAGCTCGACTTACACTCATGACAATGTTTTTATCGGATCACTTACCATGTCATTCTTTCTGATTTCTCTGTCGCGTTTTGATTCATGCTCTTTCCGAGGAGCGTTCGAACCGTTCACGGTTTCGTTCAGATTTGGTAGTTCGCTGGGATGGACAATTGGTTTGGCTTCTTTGGTTGATTTCACTACGATAGGATTCGGAGGATTCGTGTTCGGTATCACCGGTGTGGTTATGTAATCCTGCGTTTCGAGCGTACGTAATACTAAATTTACAAAAGATTCAGTCTCTGCAAACACAAACCTATCAACATCGTCATAAATCCATCGAACTTACACACCATTTTCCAAGAAGACTTCTAACTGGCCGACCATTATTTTATGAAGTTCCTCTTCAGATTTATCTTTTTTGATTAAGGCCAAAACGTACTTCGCTAGCGCCGCAGGATCTGCATCGCACCTTTGTGAAAAAACAGGTAAATTGTTGGATTGCTCAGGTGACGTTCATAACGCCATTATGATATCGAAAAGTGAGGTTATGTAACACTGAAGTTTATCTGAACGATTAACGATGATTTCAAATTAATAAACACGCATTTCGATACCGCATTATGTCGTTTACATTGGCGATGTGCATAATTTGCGATCGGTTAAGAGTTAGCGATGTTTTAAATATGGGGGTCAACTTACATCGGTTTAAGCACGGCTGTTAACCATGTTTTAAACGCTTCAGGCTGTTCAATTATCATCATGGACTTCAGCTAAAATTCATTTGAAAAAGAAAATCTGTAAAATCACTGGTATATCAAACTTTCTACGATTTTTTAGATTACAAAACGCAACATATGACTGACACTTTGAAGCATTTAACACCAACGACGATTATTGTGCAGTACTGCCAAAGCAGCGACGGCAAAATTACTAAAAAATATAAAAATAAATCCTCTGTGATGGTATCAGTGGAGGTGGCGACGCGTGTGGGGGGAGATTTAAATTTAGACTGAAACTTTGTTGAAGGAATTTGCTAATCAGCCTTAACAAACTTTACTAATAACTTCATGTACACTGTGTTTAATTTAAAAGAAACGTAAATTTAAATGCGACTATTTTAATTTCGACGTTACAAAAACTGTACGCCAATTCCAAATTGGATTCCGGGATGAACTTGATCGCCCTTTTCATATGTGTGCGGAAAACAGTAATTAACTTCGACCCTCGCCATGTTTCCCAACCTTAAAGCTATACCAAGTCCGTAAGATATTCTAACGTTGGCGGCAAGAGTCTCGATCAAATTTTGATCATCTGAAATAACTTGAGTTTGAACAAACACAAAAAATTAATTTAGTACTTACTGAATCTAAAATTTCCGATATTTCCGGCAGTGATAAAGAGATGACTTTTAAACAAATCCCCAAAACCTCCTCTGCCGGGTCTAAATGGCAAAGGAGTAAAAAGATGTAAACCTGAAGCCCAATAGGCTAAAGAACCTAGGGCGTCTCCTTCTGAGTGGGGTCCTACACCCCGCATTTGAAAGCCACGCAATGATAAAGGACCCCCTAAATAATACATATCAGAAAGACCTATTTTCATGTCGTTGCTTAATCCACCCATAAATCCCCCGGACAAAGTCCCTTGTAAAACCTTAAAAACTCCATGAATTTAGTAAGATTTCAATTTCATTCAGACAACTTACAAAATCTTCTACTATCGAATAATTGCCTTGTATGAAAAATTCATTTTTGAAATAACCAACATCACCTCCTAATCCGGCAACTTCAGAGGTTAGTTGAAGGAGGCTTCCAACGCTTGGGAAAATTATATCATCTCTTAAATCGACCGATATGATGTGTCTAAGAACTGATTTCAAACTTAGTCCGGCTTGTTCTCTGACTTCAAAAGAAGTATTTCGGCTCAATACCGCCAAATCTCGGATTGCAGCCTCCCACTGCAAGTTGTGCTTGATCTGAAACTTCTGGATAAAACCACGGTTGATTGTCATATATGTAAAAATACCAGAGGAGTTGAATGAAAGCCGAAATCTAAAATTAAACCCCTGTCCAATTGTTTGTAACTGGAAACGGGCCATTCTGCATTAGATTGGAACACACTGGTGGTGAATCTGAAATTTTCTGTTAAAAATGTACTCTCAACGCAACCTGTTCCACTTACGTTGGTCTGTATTTGCCCCTCATGGGCTTGATAAAAGCCACATTAAAGTTGGTGGTCCGCTTTGACCCATGGCTGTATTCAACCTGTACTCTCTCCCCTCTTCCAAATAAATTTGGGGCTTTCATGCTGACGAGGAGGGCGCCTTCATTATTTCCCACGTGAGTGGTGACGCCGCCTGTAATTCTTTTACATTCTGTCACGTTAAAAGTCACCTACAAGAACACAACTTAGCTTTCTATTTGTGAAAGTAATGGCCATTACTTCAAGTCCATCTGGGCTCGCCCCTGTCCCTTTACTGGTGTCTATAAATACCGCGATATTCTTAAAACAACCTAATTCGTCCAGTTTGAGGCGTGCCTGAAATTGAAACATGATGATTTGTTCAGAGAAGGGAATTATTCATCACCCGATGCGCCTTGATGAGCACATCTTGGAAATCTGTCGCCTTAAATAAATCTCTTATGCAATCTTCGATAATGTCGTCTTTTGTACGCGCTAAACCGTCCACATGAATTTTATCAACTCGAGCCTAGAACTTAAGGTTAAATTTGAATATTGCTGCTTGAAATATTTACTTTAACACCATCTAAATAAATTTCCCGTGATTCTGATTGTGGAGGCTCTTGATCGCGTGGTAAAGTGGGTAAAACAACCGCGTTTTCTTCAGACTGGAATTTTAAATTTAGCCATGACCACTTTTTCACGATAACTTACTTTTGCATGAACTGTACCCATAATTTTTGGTTAGCGCTTAGAAGAGCCGATCTTTATGATAATTTCGCATTTCCCACGATACTTCGGCAAGCTTTTCATGAAAAGGTTGGCTGGAAAAATATGTGGACAGGTAACAGCTTAATGACAGATAAATCACTAAAAGTAAATAAAAAAAGTTCCCAAAGTTTTTTCTTTCCTTTTCAAATTTCTAACCTCAATTATCGATCGAGTGTAACAAGTAGACAATTAAATAATATATTTCGATGTAAATAAGCTAACAAGAGATACGAGACATTCTGAATATTTCTTGTCACATTCTCCGTTATTTCGGCCAAAATTTTCAGCTTGCATTAATTTCCAACGGAAAGTTTCCGAAGAATCTTTCACCCACTGTTCCAGGGACGGCCTAAGGAAATTGTTAATAATTATTAAAAAGTAAAGTGAAATATAACAGTCGCACTTACGTGAATACAAAATGCACAATAGTCTCCAGTAAGTTCTCGTTTTGTTCTAAATGCATGGGATATTCAGATATTTCACAAATCGTTCGAAGCAGACATTGTTCACCATTTAATCCAAAACTATAAAAAATTAACTGATTTTTGAATTCGTATCTTTATTACAACATTACCTGTTCAAGAAATTGATGGTGTATTTATAGAATACTTCCCTGCTTAAGTCATAATCATTGCTTGCTTTAGCTTGGATGATTTTGGGTCGAAGATTTGTGATATTGTAAGGTAAATCATAGTTTACTTGAAGACACAAACTAAAATTGATCGATCGAGATCGGAGAATTAACGGTGCTGATAAGCCGTAAGTGAACTGTTAAATAAATCCAAAATAAATCGCTAATGGGACAATATTTTTAAATACATACCTGCAAAACAGTGGCACGAGGAAATAACAAGGAACGTCTACTAATTGAATGATTACTTTCAGAATTTAAACTTAAAAATAAATGAAATAATAAAATTAATTTGATCTTGAACATGGTAAAACGCGCTTAGAATTACTCAGGAATTTCAGTGGTCTGAATGTGGTTGATAATTGTCAAAGTAAACATTTAACGGATTTACAGTTAAATTTCTAAAGTCGTAGAATTAGCGACTAATTAACACCGAATATTGTTTAAAAAACACATTTTATTGTAATAATATAAATATTTATAACAAAATATTACTAATACTTTTTTTACAAAACGCCTAATATTATCGAAAAAATACACCATAAAAGTCGTATCACTAAATAAGCAACGATTATTTTCACAGTTAAATGTAACCAATACAACCTCTTCCATCGAACTCTGGCTTCTTCTATTGTATCCATCGGATCTTGCAGCAGGTAGATTCTGATTCCTGTTAAATAAGTTTTAAAGAATATATCCCATTTAAGTTTTTTGAGGTCACAGAAGAAGATATTCTTATCATCTTCTGTCATATTTTCAAGCATCACGTTGACATTTTTGGATTTAAATATCCAACTCCTTCTAGAAAAGTACGAAATGACACTGGAAAATTTGTGTATTTTTTTATAGATCCTCAACATCCTGCGTAAGGTGGAAATTAGTATTTCACTTTTAGATAAGTTTATTAAACTTACTTCGGCGATTTTCCCATGCATAACAAAGCTATATCTACCAAAACCGCTGGCAAATAATGGAGAAAAATAGTGGCTAAAGTGTACAGGAAGAAGTTGCTGTATAAATCGAAACAATAATACCAGATAGCTTTAACACTTGGTGATTTGATACCGTATGTATACGATAAATGCATAAATCGACCCCAGTTAAGAGGCTGGTCATTACTAGATTCGTAGTGGTAAATCGGTATTTCATAATTTAAATTATCTTTCTTTGTTTTTTCATATTTAACACCAACGTGCCAAGCTGTCGCTATTAAACCATTGACGCACATATCCACAGGCACGATATTAGCATTAACTTCGCTGTTGGCATGTAAAGCTCTTAAAATACCACTTCCGGCACCTGCACACACTCCTGTTGGTCCGTACAGATTGTTAATCCAAGCTTCTGTCGGTTCTCGATAGGTCGAAACAACTGCGAAATAAATTTGTTGGATATTTAACAAAAAAAAAAAAAAAAAGAAATCACGCTCAACTTACCTATGGATGGCCGAAAAACTCCAATAGGCAGGTCGTGGCCATCCTGACGCACAACATCTTCAGCGATTGCTTTGGTGTAAGTGTATGTGTTGGGCCATTTGTCCAGAATGCTGAAATTTTCAAATTAGTTGGTCGACTATTCTAAGCAGATTAACTCACATCGGTGTGATGTTATCTAAAATGTTCTCCGACATGGTTTCAGCTAGAAGGATCATTTTTTTACTGTCGACTGGACTTGGGTAGAATCGTTCCTCGATGATGTCATTTGGCACGTTAGAATAAGCGGTGGATACGTGCATAAATGATTTCAAGTTGGGCATTTGTCGAGCTAATTTGATCACTTCTTGAGGACCGCGGATGTTTATTGCGACAGCCACTTTGAGTTTTTCGTCGAAACGGACCGTTGCTGCGACATGAAAGACGATGGAAACCTAAAGATGAGTGCAATATTTGTAAACTCTCAGTGGGAATTCCGTTCGGACGTAATGTTTCATGAATTTTAACCAAACAGAGTGTTTGCTAAAGTGTGCAAAAAAATACTGGATTCCTATTTTAAGCTTAAGCGTATATACATAAATTAGCCTTCATTTTCATTAAATATGCACCGCGTGTCGTTCAGACAATTGTTTATACTCTGAAAAACGAAAATATGTATTTACTCGCTTAATGTTTCGTTAAAATCTCAAAAACTTTGCAAAACAACAATCTCAGTTGAAACGTTCGGAAATACTTGTATGTAACTTAAATTTGTAATTCTTTCGTTAACGTTTAATACCAAATTTTTAAACTTGCATTTGACTGCGTAATAAATATGAATTTTTTATTCGAACGAACCCTAATCTCTCCAATACTCGATTTAAACGCATCTGATTGGTCATTTTATTACAATACGCACCTCGTCGATGAGCATTTGTCGATCCTGCAGACTGATCCCCAAGTCCGGCAAGCTGCAGTCACCCCCGATTCCGACGATCTTATGCCGAAATTTCGGAAACTCATTCTTCAGCCTGCGGAAAATCGAGGCGTCGAACAATTCGTCTATCCGAGTCTGTAAATTTTTCCCCTTTTTATTGCGTGCAAGAACGTATATCGCTGCTAGGTCCGAACAAGACCGGAGCAGTTTCTCTATGAGGATAGTGCCCAAAAATCCCGTCCCTCCGGTTATGAAAATGCTTTTCCCGGAATAAAACTGTTGGATCGGCGTAAGATTCTGTAATTCTGCAAGAGAAACGAAATCATATAACTTTCACCGGACTTTCGTGATGATTTTTTTTTTCTATGGGCCACCTTGAACCGAAGAGAGGCTTATATAAATGTGATGTAAGGTGATTGCCGACCATTTCTTCCAATGCATACCAATGGGTTTTTTGTGTAACTGGACAGCTTTCTCTCGTGTTTCGATTGTGACATTGAAATTGTACATTACATTATGAATGATAAAATTGATAATAATGAAAATTCTAGAACATTAGCCATGATTACTGGAAATGTTAATTATTCACACTGACGGTACAAAATTAAATATTTGTTGAATAAACAATAGACGTAATAATAGTGCTGATTTTAAAACGCAAAATTAAAAAAAAAACTCACCAATTTCTGTCATTTTTTTTTTATAATATATAAAGACAAAAACACATTCACATGAACCCTTTTTGAGGGCACTACGCACTTCTACCTGAAGAATTCTTTTGATGGCACCGCGTGTGCGCTCCGGACAAGATTGGTCGGCTTATTAAGTGAAACACAGGTACTGCGGGTACTTTATTCTTTGACACAGGGATGGAGCGTACAGAATTGGCCTACAGCGCAGTGGAGGGGGATATCCAAATCAATTTAAAACATTGTTCTTATTGTTGTATTAAGCAGTTGTCCCGCTTTTTCATTTATTTATTTTTTTATGTCGCTCTGTTTGAAAGTTTCAACCTTTTAGTTAATCAACAGGGAGAATAATCGGATTTTTACAAAAATGACTTGGCATTGTAAGTGACCTTAATATAACCGTATGCGTTAATGCATAGAGATTTTACATAGAACTTTCACTCGGTGTCTACTGAATGTAAAAAATTAAGGAAATCCACACTGGCTGCGGTGGTTAAAAAAGTCGCCTCTGTAATGTTGACTGAAACTTATCGTGAAGTAATCATAATTAATTATGACAATGGACAAAATCGTATAAGGTTGCAGGTCCGTGTATGACGCAGCATTGAATTTTTCAGTGCACATTTGGAATAATTCAAATATTTATATTCAAAGAATCAGACAATTTTATTACATCTTTATCAAATAAATACTCCGCTCTCGCTTCCTAAAGTTTCTTATGACACCACTGGGTAACTCGTTTGAGATGCTGTTGGTACTTTTCTTGCTAATATTGATAAATATTTTGAAATTTTGAAAAACCGTCATTTTATGTGTTTTTAGATATAAATCGATAATATAGATAAATCGACAATACCGATAAATCCTTAATACCGATAAGTTGATAATATTCATAATTTTTTGATATCGATAAACGAAACTGCCCAGTGAAGAATACTAAAAATTTTTTACCATTTATTCGAATATTGCCAACACTACCAACGAAGCAATTAGAGTTACATATTGTTACTTTACTGGAAAAAATCGAACGAACTTGCTAGACATAATGTAACATACTTTTCAGGACCGGTACATTGCTTTCGATACAAGGCAATACATGCTGGTTTTTGGGTTTATGGGTTAGGAAGGAAGTTTGATGATAATGAACAACGTAACATGTTTCAGGATTCAAAAAAAGAACCTACTTTAATCGACGTTATTTATTTAATCATTGATTTTCGTTGTATAATTTGAATATTAATCTGTTCAACATGTAGCATTACTTCCGATATAAATATAGATAGCCATTTCCCGTCGTAGATCTAATTTAAATTATTATATTGCGTCACCTGTTATACTGTTTTATATTTATATATGTATATAGAAAACATAAAACTATTAAGCATATTATTGTCAGCAGACAATTTTATAAATCCCGTTATTTGTCCAAGTTTATAAATATTCTCTGATATTTGTAATTTTCAAAATATTCCATTTAATTCAATTGTCTTCATATTCAATAAAACTTGTTTCTATTTAACAGTGAAACAGTTTTACATCATTTAATAAATAAAAACTGATAAGGTCAAATATCCAAAAAAAAATTGTTTTCCAATTTTCTTGTGGACCGATTTTTGTAGAAATCATATGTCACAGTTGTATGTGCGAAAGCAAACAAAGAATTAGGCAAAACATATTTGTATTTACACGATTAAGGACACTGAACACGGCTAAAACGTGTCCGTTAAACATTCTAAAGCAAATTTATTTATTTTAACACACGTTTAACTTCGTAATATCAAAATAATTTATTTTAACACAAAAAATATAATTGCTAAAAAATAATAACCATTTGTTGCATCAGTTTGTTTATTCGCGAACCTAACTAATCACCTAATTAAGTCTGATATGGCGAATAATAATTAACTTTTCGAGTGCTTATGGAAATTATCATCGATCCAGTTTCTGTAATGGGCCACTTTAACATAAACTCCAGGCTTGTTGGCGTAACCACAGTGCTGACCCCAAGAGGTGATTCCATACAGAGTGAATACTCCTAAAAGCAGCATTATAAATGTTTATAACAAACAACCTTGCTTGAAGTCATTGTCGTTGCTGTTTTAACATCATTTTCGTACCGTTATGTAAACAAGCTAGAGGTCCTCCGCTGTCACCGTCACAAGAATCGGTACCTTCATCCAAAGATCCAGCACATATCATCCCTTCGGTTAGGGCATCGCCATACACGTGAGGCATGGTGCAGATTTCCCTTTTTTGAATCGGTATCCATCCTGCTCGGAGGTCATGTGAAAATGCTGAAGAATTTTCATTATTATAAAATTGTACATGACAAAACTTCCTTCGTACCAGATTTGCCGCTTTCGATCGAACCGAATCCGGAAATGGTACAGTTGAGATCTTCTCTTTCGTACCGAGTATTGTTTTCCGGAAGACAGATCGGTTGTATGTCTTCGTTAAATCGAAAGCCGTTCCCTTTCAATTTAATTAAAGCTATGTCGTTGTTCATTTTGTGACCCTGCCGGAAGTCCTCGTGGATGTAAAAATCTTCAATATAAGCCTCTTGTTCTGTTCCTTCGTCTTCATCGACGTTATAATCCCCGGCGACTACGATGTAGGCGCCTTTGGAATAACCCAGAAGACAATGAGCAGCTGTCAAGACGAATTTTTCCGATATTATGACAGCTCCGCACCAGTGCGCCGCTTTGGTTTTACCCTTCACTCTAATTGCAGCCTGCATTAGTTATTTATTTATTTATTTATTTTTGTATAACTCAAAAATGTGAAATATCCAGTGTCGCCTTCATCTAGATAATTTTATGTGAAAATTTATCTAGATGAGATCAAATTATCTGTTATTTAGATAATTTCGCAATTGTCTTATCTTTTCACAATTACAATCAGATAACAGATGTTTTTTTTTAAATATTCGCTTGTTACGTTTGACAGAATTAATCTAATAATTTCGAATATTTTAATTATTGTTTTATGGATGTTTGTTATTGCACGTAAATTTTATTCTCATTTTTTTTTATTTCAGTTCCATGCACTGTGCATAAAATATATAATTTACCACCATTTGGACTTTTAAAAACTGCTAATTGTCATCTGTCAACTGTTAATAAATCAGTTATCTAAATAACATATATTTATTTGTTGGCTTTTATTTGAGATAACGTATTTATTATCTGCAATCTTTCATCTCATATAAAAAACCAACACCGAAAATATCTCAGTTACCTGCCAAGGATAGTCACCGCTATTTGCAATCGAACCTCTAACCACTCGAAAGTGGACGTCATCATCTCTATGAAAAATGCTATCTTTGCGATATCCGCATCTGTTAGGATATTCTTGAGGCGCTTGAGGTATCGAGATCAAAGAATGTCGTTCGTATTCATAGATGTTGCTGCAAATAACACCCACGTCTTCAGAATGTTCGCAGTTATGTTCACCCCAATTCCAGTGAGTGCAGTTTTCTATGGTGGTTTCATCTCCGGTACAGAACACTTGATCCAGCCAAATGGGGCCACTTCCTAAAACAAACAATAGAATAAAATGAATAATGAAAATAAATTGTTATTTAGTTTCACTTTGTCGTTACAAAGTGTCGGGTCACAAGGAATAGAAAAATCGTGCAAGTCATATATTTCGCATTATAACAGTCATTTACCCTTTGACCTAAATTTTGAAAAGTTTAATCCTGCCTTTGTAATTGATGAATAATTAACGAACAACAAAGCACGATATGGAAATTCGTGTCTATAGGATTTTTAATGCATAAATTAAGTTACCGGCTCCAAAATAGCCATCTTTCTTGACCACGGCGGAGCCTTTATAACCCAAATGTTTACAAACAACTTTGGCCGCGTCTTCGTTGAAGTCGTCATCGCAGATGGTGCCCCAGGTGCCATGGTGTTTGATTTCTATCCGTCCTTCTGACCTGTTCGTACCATTAACTAATCGGATCTCAGTCGGCGCCTATAACTGAAATTGTTTTTGTTGTTTGAGAATTTTAGTGATTTCTTACATCGCAGTGATGAGTTTTTTCGTCAGAACCGTCTGTGCAGTCTTTGATTTCGTCACAAACGAATGCTAATGGAAGACATTCTCTTCCTGTGTCGCACTGCCAGTAATCGTCTGGACATTTTTCTTGGGGTGTCTTGCACACGACTCCGACTACCTGAAATCGTTCAATGTTTGACGGAAAATAGTAAATTAATATCTTTAATATACAGAATGTTTTGCATGTCACTGCATATACACATGATTTATAAATTTCAGGATTTCAGGAAATTGAATTAAACTATTCCTACTGTTTCCGCAGTTGTATATGGCAACGTTTTTGTCATTATCTAGAGAAACAAATGTTATCAGCAAATAAGATTAACAACTTACTTCTTGTGCCAAGCAATTGTGGACACCCCAACCGCTGAAATCGCAATCCATTAATCTAGTTTCGTTTCCACTGCAAGTGACATCGTCCATCATGTAGAAGGGTTTCTTCGTCTCGACATTTTTCATATAAAATGAATTACCCTTAACTTCTACAGCTCCCAGATCAAAACCCAGCTCTTTGCAAACCACAGCCGCGTCTGTCAAGCCGAATTTATCATCACAAACGTAACCGGTTTTCCCGAAAGCTGACACTTCGATTTGTCCTTCGTTTCTGTGCTTCGACCCTGTCAGTTTAACACTGTAACCGAAATCTTCGGGTTTGCACCCTTTCTCATCCATGCGATCCCCACAATCGTCTTTACCATCGCAAATCTGACCGCGATCTATGCATTTTTTATTTCCGCAAACGTACTTGTCGCTGCAGTCGATCCTTTCGCTGATCAATTCATAATAATCGAAAGGATAATGCGAAATTAATCCTCCGGTCAAGGCTTCGTTGCTGTCGGTGAGAAAACAGGTTTTGTCGATTTTGCGATAATTGAAGGACCTGCACTGGAATTTTCTAGTTTCGATGCACAACAGCGCGCAAGTGGCTATGGTGATGTTGTTCCAACGTTCCTTTTCGAGGATGGCCAGTTTGTGGTTTTTGTTAACCGAGAACTTCGCCACATACTCGAGGCATTTCAGCTCGTCATTGCCGTGCGGACAATCTTTGACGCCGTTGCAGATCAAAGTTTTGGGTATGCAACTATCGGTGGAGCAACGAAAGTCGCTTTTGCCACACGTGTTGTTTTGATTTTCACCGTTTTTCACAGAATTTTCCGCCTCTAAACTCACGTCTTCGTATTTGAAAACGTAGTCGGCGTTGACGTCGGTCGAAGGGAAGGGAGGAGGCCAGTTCCTTTCGACAATTCGAGGGGTTGTTGCTAGCACATATTTGGTGGAGCTAGCGCCGAAAGTGTCGTCGTAATCGTTGAATTGGGAGGGGTTGTAACGGGATTTAGCGGTGGTCCCAAAAAAAGGTTCATATGGTTTTCTGAATGGTACCATTGTGGTTTTTTTAATGTGGTTTATGTTCACCACTTGGTCGTAATTGGTCGTGACTGATTCATCGTCCAAGTTATTTTGCCAGGTACTTTGCCCATTCCAAGTTTGCTGATGGTTTGGTTGGTGTTGCCCATATACTTTATTAAATCTGTTATTGAAATCTTGCCCTTTTTGATTCTGTGTGATATCTCGATTATACAGCGGTTCTTGACCCAGACCATTATTGCCTTTATATTGATTATTAAAATGTTGGCTTGGTTTTACATTATAAACACTCGATCCTTGATTATATGGTTCTCGCCCCCAGTCGGTTTGACCGTAAGTACCCGATTGGTGGACGGTTGAACCTTGAACTTGTCCTTGTCTCCAGCTGTTTTGATTCTGAGGTTGTTGAGCAAAGGTACCTTTACCATAACTGCCTCTGCTGTATTGATTGCGGTCCCAATTATTTTGATTAGTACTAACTTCATAAGTTTGAACGGGTTCACCCCTTATCCAACCATTCTGAGTGCTGCCGTAATTTCCACTTTCTTGACCACGTAAACCTTTATTGTAATAATTTTGTTGGTTGTAAGTATCAGTTTCCCCTCTTCCGTACTGATCTCTCTCAAAATTGTTATAAGTGTTACCATAGGCACCATGACTTCGTGAACCTTTACTGTAATAATTTTGTTCGTTATAACCACCAGTTTCTCCTCTAGGATACTGATCCCTTCTATAATTAGTTTGGATGATACCATATGCATCAGTTCCTTGTCCACCATAAGAATCACTTATTCTTTGTCCACTATAAGTACCACTTGTTCTTTGCCCACCATAATTACCACTGGTTCCTTGCCTATCATAGACACCACTCGTTCTTTGTCTATCATAAGTACCACCTGTTCCTTGCCCCCCATAAGTACCACTTGTTCCTTGTCCACCATAATTACCACTGGTTCCTTGCCCATTATAGATACCATTCGTTCTTTGCTCACTATAAGTTCCTTGCCCATTATATGAACCACTTGTTCCTCTGCCGTATTGATCTCTTGTGCTGCTATAAATATTAGGTTGTAAATCGGAAGAACCATGTCCCCAACTGTTTTGATTTTCTTGGTAGTGATTGGGGACACCATATGTACTAGTTTCTCCATGTTTATAACCACCAAGAGATCTATTGCCAGTACCATAAATACCGCTTTCCCCAGGCTGATAGATTCCAACAGATCCTTTATTGATTCCATAAATACCACTTTCTTGACCGATTCCTTGATGGTAAGTGTTAGTAGTATCTCTGTTATAGTACTGATCTCGTTCCCAATTATTTCTGTTATCTCCATAATTGGTTGAAGTACTGTAACTATTAGAACCTTTGTTGTATCCCCAACTTCCACCATATTGGCCGGTGGAACTTTCGTAAGTTCCTCCATGTTGACCAATGGAAGTCCCATAAATGCTGGAACCTTTATCGTATTGATGTTGGTGATGAACGGACGATCCGTCTTCATTTTTGCACCTGACATTATAAGGAAAATCACAAATTTTTATTAGAGGATTAAAAAAGGTTCCGGGGGCACAATCTTGTATGTAAGTTTGTCCATGCGCACAATTTAAAAATTTTGAACAGTCCGTTGGGTGTTTGTAGAGTCCATCAGCATTATCAGGACATCTGATCTCATTATCTCTGTAAGTGAATCTTTCTCTCTGGTGAGTATTTTTCAAACATTGCGACCTGTGTTGATCGCAACCAGAGGTTCCGAAATCTAATTTTCCATCAACGTTTTGTCGTTTCAATTTCTCGTTTTCTCCATTGAAGCAGTCGGCTTTATGAGCAAAATCACAGATGTTTTTGTTCATGTCGAACAGAGTTCCCGGTGGACAGTCCATGAAATTTTCAATGCCGCTGACACAGTTGATGAATTTCGAACAGTTGGTATAGTTCGGGATTAGCCCGGAAAATTCTTTGGGACATCCGATTTGTTTGACGATTTTCGCTGATTTTTCTCGCTGCAAAATACTGAGTCTTGGCCCGGTAACGCATTCTACTTTTTCTGGAAAATCACATTCCAATGTTTTTGGATTGAACAGCGTTCCAGGTGCGCAATTTTGCACATAGCCTCGACCTTTCCAACAGTTGAGGAACTGATTGCAAGAAGATTCGTAAACGAACTGTCCTGTGGCATT
>QDEB01013142.1:0-12173 GCA_004193795.1 Asbolus verrucosus | reverse complement strand
AAGCAAGATTTTTTGAAGATACAGTACAAAGTTGTCATGTTGTCAAGAAATTACAGCGATTACATGTAATAACAACACGACAAAAAATGTTGAAAATGTTCAAGCAAAGTTTCCTGAAATGGTAAATGTAAATGTTTACGATAACATAAATTTAATCATTTTAACGTATTTTCTGCTTATAACGGTACGCCACTGCCTGAAATTTCTCTCGTTTTGCACATAACATACTGAAATGTATTGTATAAATACCTGATTGATGCCTATTATTATTACGTCATGCCATAATCAGAGGAAAATTGCCGGTGATCCTGATATACGGTTTCGGTTTATTGTAGCGAAAATATTTTAATTATGGCTCTTCTATTGTAACCTGAATAGAACATAAATATTGTATAATAAACAAAATTACAAAATCGCTAATGCAATTTATCAAAAGAACTTTCACGATGGTGGATCTTGATTCGCAAAATCGCAATTATTCATATTTTCGATTCATCGTTATAAATTAATGACCACAGTCAGCTGTACACAACATCGCTTTAGGCTTCAAGAAAAGTGAAAAAACTAAACCTAATCTCTGAAACATATCAGTCAAATCAAAGTTAATTAAAAGCGAAAGAACAGATTGAATTTGAAACCAGAAGAAAATTGAGATATTTTCAGCCAACGCCTCTATCAGCATTAATTTGTCTTTTTTGGTTGATGGGTGTCAGTGAGTAACGGTTACAGAAATTTAAACATGTTGAGTTAAACCATTTTGTTTCAAGAGCATGAAATACGGACGAAAGTTTTTTAAATGACTTAAATTATGAAATTGTCTCAAATTCAACAAATTTGATTAAACTTCCTTGATACGGAATTTATGGGCCCAAGTAATTTATGGTTCTAGAAATATGCTGAAACAGCGACTTTCTTTTCAAACGGTTTTACTAATTTTGAAACGGCGATTTCCATCTTTGGCCAAAGCTCGGTAAAAGTTGTCCACAATTTCAACTGGTGTTGCGGAATGCCAATCAAACTGTGAACTTTATGATTTTTGACATTATAACGGGCCATCTTTTAAACATAGTTTTTAAAAAAGCAAACTTTAATGAAGACATTAAATATTAAAAACATCGTTTCGTAACAAATAACATTAAATTATGGTCATTTTTCATTCAGTTTATTCGTTTTGAAAAATTCATTAGAGCGATAATATGCTAATGGTGAAAAATCGTAAAAATTAAGGTACATAAATGCGAAACAAATCGGAACGAACAAAATTGCTTTAAATGCAACTAGACGCTCCTAGAACCAATTTATTATTCTAAAGTAGTTAGTGTGCGTTATTAATAACATGATTTATTAATAAATTGCACGTTTGTGTGTGTAAATTAATCAGGATGTCACTGGATACACAAGAAACTCATCATACCCTCTCCAAGGCAAACTCTTCAATAAAAATGGAAATGAACCGAGATGGCCCCCGAGCAATGATTTCGTGACAATGTGGGCTGAAATTAATTATTCACAATAAGGAAAATTTGTCTTTATTCATGCAAAATATTATGCATTCTAAACGTGGCGTGTCATTGAAGAATTTTTTCAGAAATGCGTAACTCGCGGGATTATTGGATTAGTGTCGGTACAGAAATACGTATTTATGTAAGCCTTCTGAGCTTTTTTCATTGCAGTCATGACAGTTTTTGTTGTTTACCATTTTTATGGTACTCGATTAAAATAGTTGGGATTTTTAACTAATTGTTGAAGTGAAAAAATGGAAAATGGATGAATTATAAGACCTAACCTTTTTAATTAAATAAGCAAATAAATCATATCGGTGTTTTGTAATTTGAGCCTTGTAAGTACATTACACGGTGTGCAATTATAATCTAGTTCGTTACAGCGATTTACTATATGCCCAAGGGTATGCAACGACAAAATTTGCAAGTGATAAATCTCACATGCGAGATCCATCATTGCGATAATTTGGAAAAAATCCAATTTTTGCTTATTGAATAAGACCGATCCCATACACGGCGGGGAAATTAAAACATAAATCAACAAAACAGCTAATTAATAAAGCAACAAATTAAACTAATGTATTGTTAAATGCGTGAGAATAGCTCGAGAATTATTGCACATTATAGTAATAAATTAGCACGGCTATAAAAAATTATTTGTGCTAAACTTGCTACTTTTACAATGAGAACTGGATTGTACAATCGTGTTATTGTTGTTTTTTTATACTCCCTATCAACTCGGGCTATTGTTGTTATAAAGTGAACAAAACGATCAAAACCGGATTTGTATAAAGATAATTTTTTATTGTTCTCGAGATGACAATGAGAAAAAGTGCCACATTGTGGTTCCTTTCGGATGACACCAAAAAAATTCATTTACATTTATTACAAATGTCTTAATATTGTTAGTTTATTGTTAACAAAACAATTAAATTCCACCACGTTTAGGCGGCGCTGAGAACGTTTTCTGGAAGGACGATCCGGGTAATCTAAAATTTTAAATTTACGACCTCAGCAGTTTTATTTTCTGATAGATTAAAGTACAGTCTAGTTTAAGCGTGAACATGAAGAATTAAATGTGGTTTTTATTATATCGCTCGTGATGACTTTTTATGAAAGAACGATTTTCAGAATCAAAAGCAATTAATTTTTCTAAGAAAAGCATTTAAAACAAAAAATCCAATTTCTTTATTGCAGTTTCCAATTATTATGTCAATATATTAACAAGCCGTAGAATCCAAAGCTCAACTTTAATAATCAATTTTCAATGAACCGTTTTTGCTATTAGGAATGTAACAATCTATTTTTTTTTTTGTTAATTGTGATTGCATCAGGGGAATTGAACATTTTTGAACGAAGCTATTAGTAAGTACTATTATTGATATTAACCACATTTCCTTTGACTGACTTTTTCTGTCGTGTCATTTTATATTTTTTTTGTTTCTTATGTCTATATACCGTAACTACAAATTACAATTAAAATAAACGTAGGCATCCATTCAAAAACGTGTCAATCTTTCAAAAAAAACTTTGCCATGAAGAGTTTATTTACCCTTAAATACAATAAAGCCCTTCGTAAATTAAGCTTCCAATGTGTAGGTTGCTCTTTTTGTCGTCTTTTCTTAATTCACATTATGAAAAGATTGTTTGCTTTTTTATTTCTTTGTTTTGGTAGTTTATATTTTGATGGTTTCATAGATTAGTGTTTTTCATGTTTACTAATCCGTTCCGTTCATATAACTTTTTTTATAGCTTCATTTATTATTTGTGGCACTTTTTTCCTTTGAATTGCATTGCTCTTCTGGATACTCGTGTTTGTATTTTATCTTTACTTATATTTTTCCATTATCGATATATACTCTTTTATAAATTCACAATCTGGATTAGAATGTACACACAACAAATGTGTGATAAAACAAAATATCTACTAAGGAATTAAATTTTGTTTTCTTGTCAGTTTTCTTTTGTATTTTGTTATTTGTTTTAAATCTTCTTTTTCTTTTATCCTTTGCTTTTATTTTGATATGATTATATAAGAAATAGAACATCTATAAAAAAAATAGAACGTAAAAGCTTTGAATGACAGAAAATTTATAAAAAAATATTTTCGGTTTAAAAAACTTGGTTCTAAGTGACACAACGTTTTTATGTTCTGACATCTTTTTCATTTGGAATTTGTCTTTGGCAATTAATTTAGCACAACAAAAGAAGCCAAAATGCACTTTAAACAATTGTAGCTCCTTGATAAAGCATTTAATTAATGATAAAATTTAAAAAAGATGGACATAATACAAAAAAAAAAGTGTGCCACTTGTTCTTGATATATTACTCGATCAACATTTTATAAATATAATTGCACTTTATTAGGAATGGTTCAATTAATCAATTTGTTGCTTTTCAATACACTCCAGGCATAAATCAAAAGAGGAAAATTACAGATGACTTAACAAAAAATGATTTTTTATCAGGATGGAATTCCACTAGATTTGGAATAATGGAAAAAAATGAAATAAGTTTAGAATCACTCCGACACAGAAAAAATATAAAATTATTATGAAAGAAGAAAAACTTATGAATAACTAAAATTATCAGTTTCTAGCAGTACAATACGTTAGTAAAGAAGCCACATTTCTTTCTAAACGATCACAAAATATTTAAAAAGTTTAAAATATACCAGTATTTTTGTCAAAGGTTGAAAATCCTCGAAAATATTTTAATAAAAACACACGATCTCTTCGCTTTATGGTAGTAACATAATACATGCATAAAATTATATTTTAATTCCGAAACTATGTGAACCAAGAAATTCCGACAAACATACCGACCATCTGTATTTATGTAATAGAGACACTGTTGCCAAGACACTTTTCCTGGAGTGAAATGATAGACGTAACGGCTCTGTTATCTAGAATATAAAATAATTATACACAATGTTTCTACTTGATAAAACTGTCTTGTTTTCCAGAAGATTAGCATATTATAATACAAATGTCTTTTATTCAATAATTACTTTATAATTATTCCAGCTTTGTTATCAAAAGATACTAAATAATGCACAGAATGTAAAAAACAAGAGTTGACGTTTATAAGCACTTATCCGTTCCTCTTAAGCAATTCAATTATGTAAACTTCATAGACTGAAAACGAGATAGAGTGCTCCCACCGTTCTATCTTTTGTAATGTGTTTATTTAATCTGAAATTAAACTAATTATTATGCATACTTCAGAATTTCATTTTTCGACGCACTTGATACAGGTAGAGGAAAGTGGATATAGTTGAGTCACTTTTGAAACTTTATTTTATTAAAATTCAGTGATTTCAGTTGAAATTAAAAGATAAATATATAACATCGTATATACTATTACATTCATACTAATAGTACGTCATTTGGTAAAATACATTACTTGGAATGTATGAAAGCTTTTAATATGTAGGGAGTTATGTTTGAGAACAATTATTGTTTATCGTGAATAATAAATGTAAAGAATGTTAAAAGAAAATAGAACATAAAAACCAGTAACATTGCGTTCTGTGACAAGATTTATAACGTCAAGAGTTATGTATATGTCAAAATTGTCACAAATCAACAGCACTGGCAATCCCAAACATACTACCAATATTGTGTCATTTCAAGAGGATGGAGCACTTATTTTAATCTCGAAAGTTAATACACACTAACGTAAAGAATGAGAAAATAACAGTAAATAACATCTCGAAATGGGTAAGATTATAACTCTTTACATTTAGAATTAAAATGTGGACATGTTTCAGTGAGACACTCTCATCATCATCAGCTAACAATTAGAATGTAAATACGGAGGAAATAGAAGTATACATTTTATTTCCAAAATCGAGTATAACTAGGTGTAGTGATTTTAATAAATATTCGACTTAAAAGGGGATAGTGAAGTGGCCCCCGAAGTTAAAACAAACTGTTTTGACAGATGACACAAAAATTTTCACAATTTTAACATTAATCTATTATAGTATATAAGAGTCAAATTAATGGTGTTTTTTTTGAAATAGATATTGTAATAATAACTTTCTATTTTTCGGAAAAAATTTAGCTTGCAAAATCAGAAATATCTGTTGTGGGAGATTGAGCTTTAAGTTGATACTACCACGACATACACAATAAAACGAAAACAAATTTCCAAAATGTTGTTTGTTTTATGTTTATCATTCCATACACACCACCGATCTAAATATTTCACTTAACTACGTCACGAAATTTGAAACATTTATTTTCGTAAGTGGTTCATTGTTAAAGCAGAACAGATTAAACTTAAGAATAAATTAGCGAGCGCCTTCTTTAAGTATTTTCTGTTGTTTTTCAATTCGAGGAAGCAAGAAAAATTGATTTTGATGCGGACAAGATCACATAACAAGGGCCGTACTTTCCGCTTTGAAGTGAGAATTATGGCCTCGTTTCCTTATTCGCAAAATGTTGCCTTCGGCGCCCATTATCTTGTTAGTGTGATAAAAAAGAATAGTGCGTGGCATAAATTTGACACCATAAATAATCCCGACCGTTACAAACAAGTGGCTTACGTAGACTTAATAAAATTTCCTTGTTGTGAACATTAACATGTTAATTTGGTTATAGAGAGAACATTATGAACGGTTATAGTGCATATTGATGAAACTGAAAATAACACATGATGTAACGAATTCCGCATCGTACAATTTTCGTTCTTTATTGTTAATGAATAGGTAAAATTGTTGGAATTTTAATTCGGAGAATCTCATGCATTTCTGAAAATGTTACCATTTTCTTTAAATTACCGAAACTGTCAGAATGCTCGAACTGTTCAATGTTTCAGGTTTTTTAATTAGTTAATTTGTGAGATTATAGGAGTAGTTTTAAAAGAAACTACTAATTATTTTTGGAAAAGCGCAAATTAAAAAGTGTGAACGTAGGTGGAAATTATAGTAATTATATTATTTTATTTTAATCTTTAAAACATTGTGACCAAAAAAAATATATTTATGGATTTATATAAAAAATATTAAATTATGTGTTTACTCTCATTTTATAATATCTCATACTAATATCTCATTTTCATAAAAATGATATATTATGTAACACTACTATTGCTAACTGTACAAGGCGTGGTCTACTTATAAGTGAATAAATTATTGTTTTTAAATCTATTGAAACTGAAATTTTCTTGCTAAAATTTAAGCAATAAATATTAATTGGTCTAAAATGGCACACAAAGGGTTTTTGCTGAATTGTGTTAAACCAATGCTTAATGATTTCTAAATTTATTCAAATACTGCTCAAGCAACCAACAGGTGTAACATTTAACAGCCTCTGTCTCCTTCCCCTCCGACAATAACACTGTCAACATATTAAGAAAATACAAAAGTGAAAAAGTACTGCCTTGAAACATGTAGGTATAACGAAAATTTTTAAACTAACCATAAAGTTCATGTTAGAGTTTTGTAACTGTAATTATTCTGCTACAATGTATTTTTTCAATTTATTAAGTAAAACCACAGAGAAAGGTTTGAAGTTATTTAGTGACAATTGCACTTTGAACAGGATATTAACTCCAGCTCACTTTTTTCTCGGTACTTCTTTTTCAAGTAAAAGGTTTTGTGGTATTTTTTAACTTTTATTATTTTTTGCCGTAAAGTTGTTAATAATTTACAACATTTTAATGATAGTTAATTTGAACATTTCCTGTAACCACTTTAATCACTTTTCATTCATTTTATTACTTCATTGACCTGTAAATGTGAAATCGACGCATCAGTGATGAAATACTATAAATAAAAAATTTAGTATTTGCAAAAGTGTATGTATGTTATAGAGCCAATTGTTATGTTGATGATACACACTTTATTTAATAAGAATGCACAACTTTAATACACACGCAGTAAAATTACTGCCAACAGACTAGACTCAACTCTGTAAGACGAGACGAAAAATTCTGCTGTCATCATGTTTGTAGAATCCCATTAAAATTCAAAACTTGTATAACGTTTCAAAAATATTTGAAATTAAAATTTAGAATATTTGCCAAGTATGCGAAGTGGCAGAATGTGAATTCTTCTCGTTCTTCAGTACGCTTTATTCTTTCAAAATTTGGTCATTAGATGCCGTTTTTGTAGAAAATTCTGATGGCCTTGTAAGTATTCGAAATGATATTTTTGTTCAAGGCTTTTAACATTTCTGTCTTTTGCAAATTAATTAATTAATTACTCAATTAAATTAATTAAAATTGAATTCTTTATTTACTACAAGAGTCCCAACTGTGTTTTAACGATTTTTTAAGCAAATATTTTAGTCGGTTTAATTTTTATATTTTAAACGTGGTTGCACCATAGACCAAAAAACGAACGCCAATATTCCATAGCCTTGTTTATTATTTACGGATTTTCGTCAAATTTCACAAAAGTGATTGTCACAGACCATGTAAGTAAATCCATCTTTGTTCTCTTAAAAACTGTTAACAGATTTACATTTTCCCAAAAAATAAAAAAATAAAAATTTTAATGGCATGCATAATTCGTTTTTAGGCAAACCTATGTAAAACAAACATTTTCAGATTAATTCACACGGCAAATGTTAAATATAATAATATTTAAATTATTCAACTATTTGAAATCGTCTTAACCTGTCATTCATACATTGATTATTTTTTGGGAGTGCCATCCTAACAACATAATTATTAAATTGTTTTTATTTCCTGACTTGAGGCTTTGCTTGATATATAGACATAATTGTACTGTATACAATTTTTAATTGACCTTCTCAAATTTACCTGAATTTCTGAAGCCGTTTAAAAATTATTATTATTATTTTTTACTTTTTGCGAAAAAGGGTCTTTAATTCATGCTCTAGCAGAATTTTGAAAAGAAATATTCTGAAACGTCTTTTTAATTTTTTCGAAATTTTCGCTTTCAAAATGTCACCTTAACTCCCTTGTTGTCTGTAATAAATTCCAAAAACTTGAAAATGTCAAATTTTTGCAGTTTTATGGAAATACATGTTTTTACATTTTGCTTAAAAGTCTTCACGAATTTTAATTATTATTTTCGTTGATTTATTGTTTATTTTTTATTATAGACTGTTGAGCATGTAATATAAAAATACAATACATAAATTATGAGCTGTCAGCAATTTACGAAATGTTTCTATACATTGCTAAAATCATGAATATATTGTTTTATTATTGTGTAATAATAGTTATAAACCGTAAAACAACAGAATTCAGATTTCTTAGAATTTATTTGCATTAAACAACTGTTATCTTTCAAGACAATACTGAAATATCAATTGAAATGTGGCGATGTGGTTCTGTAAATATTGGAATATTTTTCAACAGAATTCGTTGTCGAGAACCCTATAATTTATCTTTCAGTATGTTATGCAATAATTATATTTTATATTAATGTAATATATACACAGAATACTTTCTGAATATTGTTTAACAAATGACTTGACCTGATTTGATTTGATTTGACCCCATACATCTTCCACGATTGTAATCAGTGATTACGTAGGGTTTTACATGCAATGATTTATGTCGGGTGTAACGGATCTGAACAATACTTAATATTCTAAAGCTCCCTTCAGAATTTTATCGAAATTTTTAATTTATGACAACCTCCATTCATCATTGCAATATTGCAGCAACTCAACTGATTGACTTACAAAAACTTTACCAATAAACCCATAAACTAGTTACAACGTAATCCAGAAGTTATTCAATATCGACATAAAAGCAATTAAAATAATTAAGGGTTGTAAATCGCATTGTCGACCTGGTTTGTGATGTGTTGACACTTTTATATAAACAAGAGCGAAAAAAATAGCCTAGTTATGATGCAAGATCAAGGATCGGTTGTCTATAACCTGCACCAAACTGCACACTGGTTCTATTTGCATCACATAAAAATTGGAATTAGACCACAAAAACAAATTATCTAATCAAGTGCGCTTTTTTTACCGAATTGCATCGAATTTTTCAAACTCGTTTAATGTATTCGGATGCAGGGTATGCAAAAACGAAGACTCGTGTCGCAAACTTTCATTTCTTCTCCCGCTGTCTGTGCAGACTGTTATGAAATTCTCGCGCGTTTTTAATTAAAATTAACTTCTCGATTTTCGCCAGCCTACAATTAATTAACTGTTCTGCCAAAGTTCTAGACAGAAGAGAGAATATTGTTTGTTACATTTCCACGATGACAGTTTAATTGGTAGCTTAGCGAGGTGATTATGTGAATTGGTGGGCACATTTTGCCGTTCTGAGCATTGTCAGCGCATCTAATATTTCATAGCCTCAGAACGAAGCAGAGAAAAAGACAAAAATGATGATTGTGAGATAGCGCAACAGGGCACATAATATGTAATTATGAAAATTTCGGTGGTCACTTCGGAGATTTATTTTGTGGTGCAGCTGCTCGCTTTCAGTTTCTTGGCGTCGGCTGTAATTCTTGAGAAATTTACAGATGCCGATAAAGATCTTCGACTCGAATTTTGTTTTGGTGTGCACTGCGACGAAAGCCACTCGGTATGTGGCTTCGCACCTTTGCACCTTATAAAGTTCATAAAGCTACGTGATTTGATTCATAAATCGATTAGAATCATCGACAAATCTCCCAAATCGTAAAATTCACGCGTGTTGTTTGCGGGAATTTTCCCAAGAAGAATTATAGTCAACGGCGCAAATTTGCATGATTATGAATTATGGATAATTAAGGATTTTGCAAAAATAGACACATAATTTCTATAGAGGAAAGGTTCAACGTCGTTATTAAATTTAATTTATATTTGTAATTTTATATCATGTTTTGCTTTTGCAATTTGTATAATTATTATAATTTATCTCGAGGAGAAAAACGATAGAGGCCAAAGGGTAACGAGGTGCAAAACGGAAGCGACTTTTTCACATTCATCTGCTCGAGTACCAAACTGGAGATGCTCCCCTACATTAAAATTTTTCCATAAATTTGCATAACCGGCCCCACATTGCGACGCATGCCAAAATTAAAATTATCGGAAACTGGACCTCAAAGGTAGCGCAACATTTTTTAGCTTTCACGATAAATCATCTTAAAGACTTCGCTGCAGGCGGAAGTCTAAGTTTTACAATAATTATTTAAAATATAATTGGGGAAATCATGACAAAAAATCGTGGAAAGTTGGAGACCGTTCGAAACCTGATCGATTTCGCTGCAACGATTTTATTTCTGTAGATCTGCACTTTTTTAGACGCATCAGAGCACAACTAGCATTTGTAAGTGAAGAGACCACACTCAGTTTCACAAATGCCAACTGGATCGAAATCCGTGTCATCGACAATATTTCCAACATAAATCTCAACATTTTGAAACGCCATCACAAGTTGTTTGTCTATAGTCTTACATCTTAATTGCTTCATAAAAAAATAAGTAAAAAATGGGAGATATAATTCATCTTTGATTCAGTGTTTTTTCTAATAAGTTTTTAAGCATAACCATTGTATTCTGACCTATGAACATAAATCTTTTTTTGTAATTTTCACACTCTGTTTCGACAAATTCTTGAGAGAATCAAACTTACTGTGGTCTTGTGCAGTTATATTTTTATTCAACGGCGATAAATTTGAAAAGCGTCATTTCTTTGTGTGTAATAAATCACTAGAGATGTATTGCGTGCAATTTATGAAAGTAAAATTTTTCAGTATTCCCATTTTTTTAGCAAAATTATTTCATTTTGTAATGACACACACTTAATCAAACTTTCACAAAGATGATCCAGACGTTTATGCAATCCCGCCAGAAAAATATATTGTATATAATTATAATTATAATAATTACAAAATCGAAAAAAAAAAAAAATTACACGCAGCAATAAATCACCGTTGTAGTTTAATTTAATTACAAATTGTTTATTATACACTGTATACAGTCAGTGTAAAAAAACCTATTAAACCTCCTCTCAGGTAATTACACTCCATTAACGAAATGATTGAATTTATGAACAGTGATATTCGCAAATAAATAAATTTCTCTTGGAAAAGATTGCGTTCTTAAATTATCATCCTTGACTCGTTGCGGTGCAAAAGTGTTGAATTACATCAACAGAATTACGAGTAAAAGTAAAACGTGTTGAAATGATTTAAGGGAACGGGCCGTATTTAGTGGAACAAGACTTTGGAGTTGCCTTACCACTCATGTGGTAAATTATTTCGTGACGATGGCAACAATTATCAATTTCTTATGCTAATATTGTTACCGCCTTGGCACACCATTTCCTCATAAACAACCGATAATTCTATTGTGTTTCAAATCATCTTAGATGCGGGTTTAAACTATGTAACATTACGCTTTTGTGAGATCGGTTAAAATGCTTCGAGCATCTTAAGAAAAAGTGTAATAATAAAATTTTATGGGTACGTGCGAAAGTAGGGACCTGTAGTGAGTACAACAAACAGCATTTTGTTTGTTTATTTTCACTTGAGATCTTTCGTAGATAGTGAAAAACTATCGTGAACACAGACTAATGGTCATGCCTGATAATGCATCATTATTTCACTTTCTACACAATGACACAACCAAATCCAACATCTTTAAAGTCTGATTACCAGAACCAGTATGGTTCAGTGGCGGCGACAATTTTTGCAATTATACCGCGTGATCACAAAAAATTTTGGTCAAAGTTGTCAAATAATACA
>QDEB01013132.1:0-12346 GCA_004193795.1 Asbolus verrucosus | reverse complement strand
TGGAAAATATTTTATTAATTTGTTATCATTTTAGCTCTTAAGTTCTCTTACTTTCTTAGAACAAGAAACATAAGTTTAAATATTATGAATTATAAAAACTTTAAAAAATCCAATACTTTTATTAGATATTATTTGACCGGTAAATCATATAGTACGAAGTAATTGAGCAATATTTGGACAGAGAATCTAAACGATGGCCTCTGGATAAAAGCTCTAAGGATTTGTGCATTAAATGTTTTTAATTCTATAAAATTGGCTAGCTTAAAAGTGTAGCTTTCGTCTTAACTTCCTGTGTGTTGTCTAAAATTAAAAAAAAATGACATTAAAAAAACTAAACAACTCTACTGATAATGTGCACTTTTGTCATCAAGCTTTCTTTAATGTAGTATTTCATAATATTATCTTCTCTTTTTGATCCTTGGACCTTATTATTATTTTCTTACATAAGATACTCGTAATATCGTTGAGAAACTTGGACGAGTTGTGGTTGGTTGTCACAAATTGTAGTGGCTTTCTAGCAAATGCTAAGAAAGAAATTCTCTGTGTCAGCAAAATGTTCACAGAGTCGAGTAACCATAGTTAAGTTCAGCAATGAGAATAACTTCCGCTCGACCGCAACCCTATCCTCCGTGGCAAGTTGCATAAACTTCAAATACCCAATAAAACTTGAATGAATCACCACTTCATGAATGTGACCATTCTATCTACAACTGAGAATTGCAACAATAAATCACGGTCTGAATTGTTAACCACACCAAAACTGACCATCAGTTTCAAATTTATACAGATTTATGATTTCGAATTGGAGTTAGGCTAAAGTTAAATCCATCAATTCTCCAGACCGCCAACAAAATAATATCTTCAATATGCTGCACATCAAAGACTGGAACGTTGTTTCTTAATGAAATTCATCCGAAACTTTTCAATTACGTGCTTATACATTAATTTCGCCTTTCCTTCACCCTCATTAATTTGGGAATTATGTGAAGCGACGTAAATGCGCTTTTAGTTTAAAAATTTAGCACTCCCTCCGAAAATTAATTGAATAAACAATAACTCGAAAATGGAAATGTTACTCTACACAAGAAATGAAAAGAATATTAAGCTAAATAGAATTTTTGTGTTCCACCATCCGCAATTTTACTTCTTTTGAATAAATTGTATTTTATCTTCATTAACCCTTGTTATTAGAAAGTGGAAGGCAACTTGCCTCTGTCAATTACGATAATTTATTAAGCTCGAATGTGAGCTTTTAGCCTATTTTATAAGATAAAATTTTCAGAGAGTCATCTGGTTATTAGTTAAATATAAATAGACCGAAGACTCGCTTACGCAGTTTCACTAATTAATTACTTCGGTTAAGTGGTCTTAGCTTTTTTCTTTGCAGGAAACTTTCAAGACTTGAACTAGCATGCAGAAGTGATGATTATTTAAAAACGTTGTCTAAAAAGGTTCGGCTTGCGCAAAATCCTTTTCGTAAGAAGAGTTGAATCTGGATGGGAATTTTTTTAGAAGTATTCCAGAACTGTGGTTAGGGCTGAACAACAACCCAATAACATTCCCGTATTTACTTATGAGCTAGAATAAACACGTAGTGCGGGCGGTCGAAACGGCGGTCCTCTTGATATTCAGCATAGTGTAAACAGGATAAACGTGAATGTCCCCTGGGACTAACGCCACCACTGCTTCTGCTGCTCTTGCGGTTTAACCGGATTTAAATTTTAAAACGGACGTTTCATTTGTGAATAGATGTTCGAAATGACGGAAAGGACAGCGATGTGGGAAACGAACAGAAGACGGAGGTGTTGGTACGGACATTACGCAAAATATCGATGGCAGAATTTGCTTTCGGTATTAATTTTACGAAAGTATGGAGAGTGAGGATGATCCAATAAAAAACACATCTCGCTGGAATTTTCAACGGAACGCCTAAATAAGGTGGATAAGGTCGAAAAAATTCCAACAACGAACCGAAACGAGAATTTTTTTACTTTCCGTAGTCGAATGAGAAGTAATAAGTAAATCAATATCTAGCCATGGTAACAAGATATTTTTTAGGAACTTAAACTTTCCACTTCTGCTTATGACCTGAAAAAGTATTTTTTTAAATTAGTTTCGAATATTTAATATCAATTTCACTTCACCATTTTCAGCTGAATGTCCTTTAAAGTTTAAAAAAATTATAACGAAACTGAATGAGATAATTAATACTTTTGCCTTTTTTTTGGGTTCCTTAGAAACAAATAATTTTCATTTATTCTTTTATATTTTATGTCAATAAATATATATTTATTTTGAGATACGCTACATTTTTTTAAATCTTTTTCTTTGCAAAATTATGTTAATTATATTTTATTTTATTATCTTGGTAATTTCCCAATGTATATTTCCACTTTTTGTATTTTAACGATTAGTCAAACACCATAAATTGATATAATCTCAAATGTCTACAATTTTCGGAAAATTTTAAAACTGCACTCACTGTCGGTTCAAAAAATACAGAAAAAATGTCAAAAGAGATACAAGGGTTTGTTACCATTGTTTGTTGTCTTCTGTCATTATTTTATTTTCATTATTATTTTGTTATTTTATTCAGATAATGCAGCAGCATTTTGGGAGTCAAAGTGAATTCCACTATGAAAAGGTGCAGTTTTATTTACATTTTAACAACTATCAACGATTATTATCTTTCACAATAAAGCTATTGTTTTTATTTAATGAACTCTAAAACACTCATATCAAATATTGTTGATAATTCAACATAAATAAAGTAATTAAATCCAATGATAATAAATTATTAATTTTGGTAATTCAAATATTAGCTAAACTGTAAATTCCAACGCACACATTTTCTGGGTTAAAATGATTGGAAAATATAATCGTCCAGCTGCTATTTTACAAGCTGCAGCTCCAATGATGGCATCTGTAGGGAACAGAATTTGTATTTGATGTTGCAATGAAAGAAATGTTATCAAGCAGTCACGTGCACATCTTGTAATAATTATTACAAAAATATTGAAAGGAAATTGATGAGGAAATTGATGTCACCAGCTACAAAGAACGATTTCTCTCAACAGGAAATTGATCTTCGTAGGATGAATAATACAATTTATTGCATCTTTTTTTATCAAATCTTTGTGAAAATACGACAGGGACTTTGAAATCTGAGGTCTGTACAACATGGAAGAGAAAAAATAAATCGAAGTTTCCAGTGCCATCTATTGATCGGATTTTTTATATTATTTTGAATTTATATTATTTATTTATGATTAATTTGTTGTTGAGATTTTTCGTTATCGTGTGTGAACAATATGCTAATTAGATAAACAAACTTAAATTACTACCTATAATGTTGTCACCTAACAAGACCACACATATCAGCTCAATGTGACTTAGTACTCTATCTTATTGTCAATGTTGAAACTGTCGACGTTTTGATAGTTCATATATCAGGTAAATGTAAGTTCCAACGCAACCATTCTCAAGTTAAAAGGATTAGAAAAAATCCAGGAGCAATGGAATAAAGAAAAAGTAGGAAGTTTAAATTTAGAAACAACCCAACCTTTTACTCGCATACCATTTGTACGTCACGAACATCACGTTTTCCAGCGGTTCACTCTTTTGTTGCTTTACCCATTTCACCATAAAACTTGCACTAGGGTCATCTGTTGGAGTCGCTTTACCGACACTCGTCGTTTTTATTGGCGACAGGGGGCGCTCTCAACCACGTCACGCTACAAGTGCGAAGACACCAAAGGGACATAAAGACATTAAAAACTTACACCGTTCGATGAATTCGTGACTTTTCCATGTTATCAGCAAAGATGCCAGTGAGGTAAATTTCGTGTGGTTCAATAAATTTCCATTCCAAATTGGTGGTGACAAATGGAACGTATGTTGCAGCTTTAGTTTTGCCGACACGCAGTGCTAGCCTTATTATCATCTATCTGCAACCTTAAGACTTCATATTTGTTTATGCAGACAATCTAAGATGGAAATCTACTAAATAATATAATATATACAAAAAGATGTGTAACAATACCATATTTTCGACCGAAATAACAAATATTTGAAACAATCCAATGACAGAAGCAATTTACTCCGGATCATTATAAATGTTTGTAGTCAAAGGCGGCTGTGAATTCTTTAGAAAATCTTGCTGCTCTATGTGAATAATTATCAATTTTTATTTAAAAAATTTCATTATAGGGAAAAGTGTTTTTGATTGTTGGCTATACTGGTTACTAATTGTTACTGGCGCAAGATTAAACTACATGTATTCAATTACTTTCCTTCTTATATTATTACAAGTTCATAAACAACCTGCCTTTTAAGTAATACGCACATCATTTTGTTTAAATTAACAGTTTAAAGATTTTTTTCATATAACCTTCAATCCAATATAATGACGTGTTCTTATACGTCAAAAATAAATAATCCGAATCATTATGATTATACAGCGGCAAAGAGACCATTTACCTTTGTTTTTACAGCTGCCTTTGACTATAAACATTTATAATGACTCCTTACCGATATCAATTTGCTAGAAAATACAAATTTGGCAATTACAAACACGCTATGAGGTATAGAGTTATCGATCAGAGAAACTAAAATCAACATTTATAAAAATGGTATAGGATAATCCCTAAAATTGGTTTCAAATGTGGGCGGAGTTACTAGCGCTCCGATAATCTTTCATCAGCCAACCAGAGCATAATACTCTTGTAGATTTTAATTAATAATAATAATAAGTTTTATTACTGACAGCAGTATAATGTTAAATAATAAATTTGAAATATTTATTGATCTCTAATCAATCGACTCATCTGATTCAACCATCTACTGAAAGAAATGAAAGAACCTTACATCTGTTAAATGATTTATGTAAGCGAACTGTTTTTATAATTACGGAATAAAAAAAATGTATTATTAATACTTCAAAACATTTTCCAGATTATTATTTACTCCCCAGACATAAACCTATAAAAGGAAAAATTGAAAAGTTTAATATGTTTTGCTGTAATAGCCCTCATTAAAATACAAAGACTGCCTTCGCATAAACGTATTTATTTATCAAAAAGCGAATATATACATATTGTGATGTATAAGAATCTTGTATTTTAATATAAATTTTGGCTGCTTTTAGCCATATTTTGAAAGTTTTAATGATTATTGTTATTACCTACTCGTTAATGCGTCATGTACAGTCTATTAATTGTCGTAATTCCAGAAATGAGGAGTTATGATGTTTGAGAATTCTCCTGCTGCAAAGGTGGCAGCCATGTTTAAAACTTTTTAGTTGAAAAAATGAGTTGGTCGGGAGGCCAGAACCGTAATTTGTCAGTGGTGCAATTATTCTGGAGTTTTTACAAGCCCTTTAAAAAATTTTGTTTTGAAACCACGTACATTCTTGATAGTGGTTGATAATTTATTTACTGTAGCCTTAAAGGGCGTTAACTCTCTCGTATATCAAGACACGTAGAAATTACCCGACCATTCCGCAGGATTAAGTGCGATGTTATCAGTGGTTGGATCTTTTTGCAATTTCTATCATTGGAAATGGACCGTATCGTCTTATTTAAGTTAGGGTGGAATTTTCAAATTGACCCGCACTTTCCAGCTCATTTGTCGATGAAATACTACCCTGTACGCGGACGCTACCGGAATTTCTTTAACCTCATTGGCTATAAAGTTTCAGTTTATGTTTCTATTTACATATGTTTCTCACATTCAGGTTTAAAGGGATTCGCGTTTTATGCCTGCAACCGTAAAATTTCGTCCAGCCACTCCCGAGACAAGACAATTTAAAACAAAATTTTGCATAAGCAAGCGAACAGAAATGCCCGTTAAAATTGCAATACCTTATTGAATTATTTTATTATATGCAGCGATAAAAACATTTAAACCTGACTTTTATTTTTTTAAAAACCATTATTTTCATTCATTAATTTAGTAATAGAATGTGTGTAGTTTTACATAAAACTCGACTCGATTTTTTGGTACGTTGATTTCACCGAATAACAAAACGGACCATTAACGTATAAATTGACCTAAAAAAACCACCATCATTGAATTTAACTACACCTACTTCAAAACAGCTGCCGGTTTCATTAATTATTGTTCTTTTTACATTTAATGACCATCACAAGAATGAATTCACAACCAGAATGTGTTCTCTCGATTTTACCGGGTTTACGATTTTTTAAATTTATTTTTATACAAAATCTTTGAAATAGTTCAGAAGTTAAACTTGTAGACAGATTATTACTGATTGTTAATTAAACAAAATTAATTTGTTTCAAAAAAACTTCGTTCCACGCTATTAATCTTGCTTTTTATTTTAGCATCGCCGTTGTGTTTTCATCTTAATCAATTGTTGTCGGAGATCCGTGTAATTGTGTTCATCAAAAACTGTTTAATTGGGAAATAAAACGGCTTTTAATTAAGCAAAAGCTTTTCTTCCAAATTTTATTAAATAGTCAGAAGGACCTATATATTTTTTAGTAACTATTTATTAATCTTGCTGGATTTTATCTGTTACTGGTATTTTCTTCTTGCATTATTTCTGTTGTTTCAGATTAGAGAAAAGGTCTATTTATTTCATCACTGAATATTTCAGACATATAAACGGTAGCTTTGATTTCATGCTTCGTACATACTGACGCAAATTATTGATAAAACCAATAGAGACATAAAGTTAATCAATCAAACAAAAGGAAATGGCTTGAAAATTATCGTTCAAACTAATCACCATTGAGTCTTTGAGTGTTAAACTATTTACTTTGAAATTAGTATGCTTTCTTTGATGATAATCAGTTCAGAAAATTTGCAGCTGAAGTGAATTCATGAAATTTATTAAATTATATTTTCACACTTTCTGCGTACTTTCCCTTTTAAACAACGTGAGATGCTATTTATCTTACTACATAAGGCCACCTCTTTATTTCAGCATACAATTTAAGGAAATACCTCCTGCTGTTTTCCTTACTGCAAACAGATATAAATTTAAAAGTACTTAATCGGACCCCAGTTAAATTTGGTAACCTGCGCAGCTCTACATCGCTAATCTCTTCGTAAGGGGTGTTAATACTATCTAGAGTTAAAATAGTGGGAGTTTAATAATATCCAAACAACATTTTCCATGTTTTATGTTTCGCTGAATTGAAACTATCTATCCATTTTGGTAGTTACATAACTACAAGTAAATAAAACATGAAATCTCGTACTACGCCGTTAGTAAAAATAGCTAAAAATATAATACCCCACTTAGATATTATTAAATAACACCACTGTCTAGTGTCCATCTTGATAATTATGTAAGAAAGTAGAACTGTGAAATATGTTTAGTCAAAAGAATGTCTAAACCTCATTTACTGTGAAGTAGTTAGTCATTCCTCTGATTTATATTATTTAAACAAACTTGGGAACGATATGTACTCCTCCATATACTCACTTAATACTAATATTGCTTTTTCAATAAGGTTATGGCAGAGTTGTTTGTTTACTTCGATTAGCTGCTGATGGATTTGCATCAGTTTTGACTGACTTAATATTCTATACTAAATCCATAAACGTTCGTAGAATTATAATGACAAGATGAATATAAATATGAAAACTTTTATAGTTGTAAAGTTTTATTGGAAGTTCTCCAAATTTAAAAAAAAAAAGTATTTTCAAAAAATTATTGACAATATCTCAATTGAGGAAATGGAAAATTTATAATTCTTGGATGAAATATAAGTATAGAAGTCGATCGTAACGATAATTCTTCAAATTTAAGAAAAAGGTAAACGTTTTATAATCTGCAGAATTCATAAACCCTAAACAAAGAAATACAATCACCAGAACGCAAGAAGAATAATGAAAATTATAGAATCCAAATTTTTGTTTAATGTGCAATTCCGATACAAATGGAGATTTATTTATCTATTCACGTCGCAAAAATTACACAATTCGTAGCTACCACTAATGTGTATTTCCCCACATGATTCGTTTAACAAATATCGACTTCTATAAAAATTACGCAACCCCCAAATTAATCTCTGATAGACATTTGACATGCTAACGTTAATAGGCAACAAAATAATTTTTCTTCTTGAGCAAACCTAATAATGCATTTATGGTACGTTCCCAAAATTTTGCCATTTGAGTGACATCGAAATTTCTATTGACAATATATCTATTACATACATTGTTTTCAAGAGAAACAAAATTAAGCCTAGGATTTTCATTGATGATGAGAGACATAACAATAAGTGATGATAGCTTTAAGAGATATTTAAAATGAAATGATTATAAAAAACGAAAATACGATTACGGAAATTAAACAAATGGGCGCAAAATTTATAAATAATACCTACACTTTTCAAAATTTTCTACACCGCGTCTACATTAAGTGGATTGTTACTGCCAAAAATGAGAATTTTTCGATAATTGGATACCACATAAAGTGTTTGTCGGCATCTTGTCAATTTAATGAGTCGTGGATTAGGTCAAGAGCCTGAATGGACTAGAAACTTCTGCAAATTTGCCAGATAGAAGACATTATTTCTAGTTCGATACTTGGTAACAATGTAAGTAGGCCCGGCAGAAGTGTTTATTTAACCGATTTTCTCGTTGTGGATCTGGATAAGTGTTGGTAGGCGGTAAAATTTCATGGAAAATCGTTGAACATTTCCTATCGTGCGCGAGAGTACAGATGGCGACAAACAACTTACTAAGAAAGAGGAACAATAAAGGATTGTGTGCAGGATGGCGATAAGGCGCCCGTTAGATTTATGTTTCAGCCTTATAAATACGGTGTGCGCATTACAGCTCATCGGAAAGAAGTTCCCAAAAAAGGTCCTGGAACCATCTCAGTGGCAATAAATTAACCTTCTACTGTTCAAATAAAGATGTCGCGCTGCTGCTACTGCACGAATTAACATAATGTCGTTTCTGCTCTTAGTATAATGATTTGTAGAAAGAAACGGCTTTAATCTTTAATTCATCGCATTACGGAATTGCATTGATCGTATTTATCTTCGGTTAAGAAATTGTAATCAGCGTTCGGATTAGGTGGAATCCTTAACGAGGGAATCATCGCTGGCGAGGAAAATCCTTCAAAAGTATCTCAAGATCGATGAATTAATTTCAAGTTTTTCACTTAAACTGATGAACTGACGTGCAGTCTTGACAGCAACACGATATTTATTGCTCGCTAAAATCGGCGAGAAGAATCAGTTTTAAATGGTGTCAGAAATTTTCAATTATCATAACTCACCGAACTCCATCGCTTTACAGGTTATTTCCTTTTTATCAGAGATTTTCCATTATTCTATAATGTACTCAGGGAAATTCACAAGAGACAGAGCCAGACCGCCACATTAATAACTATTGATCAACGTCTATATACATAATAACCAAGGAAAATATAATTTGGTCTCTGGAAGTTCTCTGTGGACCGTCAATACGCTGCAAGTAAAGCTCTCTTAGTAACTTAGTTAATTAAACGAAAATTTTATAGAAGTTGAAAAAACCGCAAATGCTTGACAACTTCTACACCGTGAAATTTCGCGTTTACTGTTTCCGCTTCTTCTGTGAGCAAAAGAACTGGGTTGTTGACTCCAAACATGCAATTTCATCAAGTCCACTTACCGTGTACAAATCTTCAGCCACTCGACCGATTCCTCATTTATTTATAGTTTTTTCAATGATCATTAAAAAATAATGTGGACGTATTTACACAGCAACAAGTTTTATATGATTTGATAAAAATCAAAAAGCTTCCAAAATTACCAGTATTACCTATGAATATTTTTTACGAGACCGATGGACATGAAAAGAACTAATTAATTTAATGTCGCCCGCTACTGATGAAAATCACAAGGTTTCTCTTTAGTACTAAAGTTATGAGGTATAGATGAACAAAATTTTAATACTAATAGTTTTCAAAATATCGAGATATCAATAAAAATGTTTTCTAAAAGAGAAGACTACATTTTTGCAATAGTTTATTGTTTCTCACGAAGAATTAAATTAGAGTAAGGAATGGCTAAACGGACAGGTTAATACTCGCATTCAATATGCATTATGAAAGTTTGCAATATAAAAATTCCATCATAAAAATGTAATACTCTTTGTTAATCTGGACACAGCGCACCAAATATAATCCACGAAAAAAATCGCCACGGTTCAGTATTTCATAATTATGTTCCAAAATCAAATCCCTATCTAGAATTGAAGCTTCGCTCTTGCCATTGTGTTCCAGAATTAAAAAAATTATCAGCTATGAATAGGGTTGTACAGTAACATTCAACAAAATGATTAAATTAAAACCGTCCACCTAAAGGAATTAAATGAGCAAAAACAAATACAAAATTATAACTAAGTATTAAGTGGACTCGTCTTCCTTAACAGGAAATTAATTGGAATATATTTCACATTAAGTATAACAAATGAATGAATGAAGTGACTTGAGTAGAATGTTCATTTATTAAATTCTCTTTTACAAGGATTGACTTACATCTTATTGAAAGAGTGTAATACCATTAATATCAGTTCCTTTGTACACAAAAAGGGATTTTGACGTTTTCAAAATTTCTTTTCGTCTTTAATATATCATTCTTCAGTTGCATCCTTCTGACACAATAACTTTATTAACTTTGCCTAGTAGATTATAAAAATTAATTAGATGTTCTACGAATTTTTGTGAAATTAGTTTATGAAATCATCATGGACACTGCCTCTTGATGTAGGTGACAAACGAGTTTAAATCTTCTCTGCTGGAATCACCGGTGTGTTCACAGATAAAGGCTCCGCAATCAGACAACCGAAACGAAAGTAAAAGCAGGGATGTCAAACTGGGCGGTCAGAAAAAATTTTACTGCGTAATTTTACGACAGTCAACAAACAATTTACATAGTACAAAACGCTAATGAAACTCAACCAAACTACAAAGTTAATTTACCACGTAAAACCGGCTTCAAGTCTGTATAATTTACACGGACATCACAACTTGATTCACATAGGTAAAATTAGTTCTAGAATTGAGATGAGCTGTAGACCTTGTTTTCTTGATTTACCTGTTTCCAACTCTGATATCTAATATACCAATAAATACATGTGTATATATATATCGTATTAAATAGCTCAAAGGTGCATGTCTAGACATCCATCAAACCCAACCGGCATTTACATCAAAACAACCATACCCTACTCTATACAGACGAATTCGTAAACAATTTAAATTAATTTGTATTCACTCGGAGTGCATCTCAACCAAACAGATGAGCGAAGCATTGTTACTGCAGAACGATAATTACAGCAGCAGACTGGACTGTACTTATTTGGAATTTTCAATTTTCCCTTAAAAATGTCGCACTCGGCTTAACAGGGAATAAACTACTGTGGTTTGTCTTTTTGACATTAAAAATCAAAGAACCTATATTGGTGGTATCAAAAGAGGAGGTGCTGCGGGTTTTTCCGGACCGCATACGTAATATCGAGATGTCCTTTTCCCACCATCCTGCAAGACTGATCGCTTATATGCGTGCACAGAATAATTTAAATCATGAAGCTGAAGATTCTTCAACACAGCTGAATTTGTTTGATGTGTGTCGGGCATTCCAAAAAACAATAATTCTCAACTGTGTTCATTCGGTTTCAATCAATTTAACCTGTCCTGTGCACTTGTCAAATAAAATTAGCACACAATATGTTTGTTAATTAGTGTGTCTAATAAGCATTTTGGTTGTAAATTTTATAATGAAAGCTATAATAACACTTGTTAGATACTGTAGGGTCATGAATAACAACACAGGGGATTATTACGCAGCTGGTAATAGATAATATTTACAATAATCATTATATCTTCACTATCTCTCCAGTAATTAATTAAAGTATTTGTTAATTTAATAATAAAGTTATAGAGTCCAGTACTGAAATAAATATGAAATTCTGGTCAGAAGAAAACTCATTTAAAGAATGGTTTCTGTATAATTCTTTTCCTTTGTTGAACATGAAAGAACTTGGAGAGAAATAAGTTTAAATCTCTAAATATTAGTGAGCTTATTTGTTAACCTCGTTTTAAAAAATTTTGTTTATTAGTATAAAAAAAAATTGTGTTCTTGATTATTAATTGATTATGTATATTTTTATTAATTTTGTCTTGCATTTGTTTCGACCTCTGAAAAATTGCTACTTAATTTTATGAAGATACTAATCTATCTAAAATTGTGTAATCAATATTTGCAACTTTTATGAGAAGTATGTAATCAAAATACTTACGTCCGCACTTTTCTTGAAGTATTTAATTCGCTTTGGGTACAAGATTTTTTGCATCTTAGTCTCTAGATAACTAAATAAA
>QDEB01013122.1:0-12904 GCA_004193795.1 Asbolus verrucosus | reverse complement strand
AAGAAGCTACGGCTTGGGGCGCTTTTTGTGAAACAGCCTGTATATCAAAAACATAAAAAAATTGACTATCACTAAACTTATAAAACAACAACGTAATTTTTTTATTGCAATGGAAATTCCATGTATCAATTCATGCATCGACAGATTTTTTTTAATAAAAAAACTTGTACATACTGTTTTATTCAGTAAATTTTAAATAATATTTAAATATTTTGAATATATTAGCGACTTTTTAAAGGGTTGGGCAAAATCATATGTAAAAGTTTTTTTTTACAAAGTTTTTCAAACTATATTTACTAGAAAACGATATCCACTTTTTTTACTTTAGATGACTGACTGTTTAAAAAAAGTCTCCTTTTACAGCTGTTATAGTTGTGTAGATACAGATTCTTAATTTGATTTTGAATGGGATGGTTGTCACATTTTTAACAATTTATTGCACTATATGACATTATTAAAAATGAAACACCATTTTAATGAATAATTCATCGTCCTCAGGTTATTTTTTATGAAGTTTCAAACTTCATTTTTTACTGTAATTACCCACTACATAATCAACAAATGCTTATCTCGGAAACTAACTTTAGCTAGTCTAAAAAAAAAGGAATATTTTAGTTCAAGGACATGAAAAATCCAATTTTGCAAATATCGGTGACTTACGCACTTGAAATGCGAGTGAATATTTTTACTTTCCATAAGATGTTCTGATTTATCAGCATGTTGCTTGAGAAGCCACCCACATTTTTTGACAAGTATTCAAAATTAAATCGCCTATCTGTCAATATCAAACTCACATATAAACAGAATATTCCAGGAATTTCCTTTTGGTTTTTTATAAGACGGAATACGCACACCATTTACGAAATTGTTTTGTTTTTTTAATAAAACTGATGAGGAATTTACTACACTAAAAAATTTTGTAATGAACGTTCATTGTTTCGACTCGTTAACGACGCAATGTTTTTAACAATTCAATCGCGACTTAAAAATATTAATTTTTCCTGTAATAAATTGGCATTTAACATTATTATTTATCAGTGACATAGATAATTTAGCTTATAACAATAGCACCAATACCTGACTAAAACGGACATTTTAGGTAATTGAAATATCTTAGGAATTACTAAATATGTCGCTTTACTTTTTATTTTATTTTTAAGTTCTTTATTTGTTATGCCCAATGCTTCTAAAGAGCCGAATATTTAATTCATGTAAATCAATATCTCATANNNTTATAAATATGAACTAAACTTAAAAGAATTACAATTTTTCCTAAATTGCATGTTGTATTAACAATAATGCTAGTGCAAAATTGACTTTTTTGTAATAAAAATAACGGAGAAAAAAGGCAGTCTCTCTACGAGGCTAAGTTGAGTTAATCTAGCCAAGAATTTTTTGTGTTATAATAACTGTTAATAGCTAGTCTCTGCTGCATGAATAAACTATGTAATAATGAATATGAGGATAAAAAGTTCATATCATATATGTAATAAAAAAATAAAAAACGAAATTTCATGAATTTTATAATCTCTAATAACTTTTTATTATGCACGGTATAATAATCATTCGGTTCTATTACGTAAAATGACCTGAGGAATCCAAATATGTTAATAGAATTTTTTCTACGCCTACTTATTCCACAATAGTAATAGTTAAAAGTTTCACGTTGTGGGTGCCATATTGTTTTTCTACATTATCGAATTGATTAAAAAAAACTAGAGTACAATGATGTGTCAGATATTTTCCTATGGCCACTATTTTTGATTATCTTTATTATAAAGTGAGTAGGCGTCACGAAAACTATTTACATATTCAAATTCGGAGAGTTACTTTACCTGAGGACACAGAATTTTGTTAATAATACATGGATACATGGAACAAAAAAAAATGAATGGAGATTTGGACCAAGCATGGCCACTAAAATGGCGTCATCAAAACGAAGTAATTCATCATTTCCCGCGTTAAATTATTCTATGGTCTATTCAAAAAACATTTGAACTGTCACTGGAAACACCGCTTACTGTGGAATGATAAATTGTAACGGGCACAGTTTAGCCAACGTTGCTGAATTTTCAAAAATTTACACGCCAGACATGTTTTTGATCTGTAAAGTGAAACTTGGTCGCGGTTTGGCCGAGTTGATTAAATGCATCTTCATGTCTCACAGTGAACAAGTGAAATGAAAAATGTTTTCATAAAATATTTGCTTAACCGAGAAAGAAGTGCAAACAACACTCCTTGGGAGTAAGTGCAGGAACTATTGTTATTTTAATAACGAAATGATGATCTCTAATGGAGTTTCTCCTAGATTAAAAAGCCGAGAGTCAAATTGGCCTTTAAATAGAAAATTTAGCCCAGGGTTATATTTTAAATGAAATTTCGAGTCATATTTGCCGAAGAATAAGATTATAACCTGAACCTAAAGACCAAACGAGATTCTGAGTCCTGCTCTGCATATTATTAGATTAAATTATTGAACACCGGCACCCATTAAGTTATTTTATGCAAACGAAATTTTAGAATACCTAACCTAATTAGATTAATTGAATTTAATTTTAATATCGACAAAAGATTTTTTTAATGCAACGGAAAGGTGAACCAGTTTATTGCGTTATTTTCAGCAAATTTTAGTTAATTAATGGTTCGTTTAAGTGAACATGAAAGTAAAAAATTTAACTCCAATTGTTAACTGAAGATGGAAATGCTCTCTTAAAGTGAATAGTGTTGGTATGGGATACAAAAACGTCAATTGGTCGATTTATGGTCTTTGTCAATATTTAAAATCCATTACACCATAACGATTTTAAATCCGACACGAGGCAATTCCACTAATTTAATATCCAGCAACTCATGGCATCAAATTTATCAAAGCAAGTTGATACGATATCAATTGTGTTTTGAAATTTAATCAGAGGCCCAAAGTTGAACATTTCAGATGGTCAGAACAGTTTGTGCTTTAGAAACTAAATAGAACACTAGTAACTTCAATTCAGGAACTACTGACACTACATAAAACTGCAGAATCAGTTTGAAATCGTTTTGTTTGTTAGTGACAAGCAAATTTTGTGTGTCCATCAAAATCACATTTTTTGACTGAAATTGGACAAGAGCTACACACGAATTTACCAAACATTCTCACAACAGTTTTTTAAATTCCGATTTCAAATCATCATCACTGATGCTATTTTTTTGTGATTACTTTCAAAGAAAAGTTGAGCCAAAAAAAACCTTTTTATCGAGTATTGTACCAAGAGACTTTGAACAATTTTTTTTAATCTAGTATATGTTTACTTAATAATAAATTAAGTTTTCTATTATTACATTTTTACAATTTTAATAATTGCAGCATGAATAAGAGTATACAGTTATAGACAAAACAAATCAAATCTTATTTGTAAAATGTGGTTTTTGTTTTCCGTCATTACGATAATTTTCCTTATTTTTTTCAGCACTGATGGAGTTCAATCGACTGTGTGAACGCCCCAACCCAAACATTTTCAATTTGACTGGTTTTAAATTACTGGAAAGTTACGACAATGTGAGCTTAATACGGCAATAATTAATTTTTAAAACATCGAAATTAACTTGAGCCGGGCTTGAGCACTTTGGTAATGGATTTTATTAATGAAAATAGCATTTTTTTGAAGCATCATTTCTGTAGTAGGTAGTTCGTGTAACACTTCGCCATTCTAAATTATGTTAGACTTCGAGGCGTGCCATCTTAATAGTGTTGGATCCATCTACCTAATTGTATTTTGTTGTAATTTTAGAACAGTCACGGGTCATTATTTTATTAAAATTATTTCACATCTTCGTGGAATTCCTAAATGTGGAGAATTCCCCGCTTTATATTACCATTTGGTAGATAAACCTGTAAACTGAAATGGGTATTTATTGCAGCGAGGTATAATTTGTCACTTTTATCAATGCAGCAAAGCGGGGAAAGCGACCAACTATCGATAAATTCTATGTTCATGGAATACCCTACTTTTTCAACAAAACAAAAAAACAAGAGTTCGCACCGACGGTTCTGACAGTATAACCAATCGCTCAAATCTTGCTTTCAGACATTGACATCGCATGCTGGACATTTTCATTACAGAGCATTTTCTTGACTCACGACTTAGAATGCCACATCTGGCATGTTACCATTAAGCGATAATGTTTTGATTTAATCTGGTGTGATGTAGACTCATACCAAAGAATGAAAAGTAAAGTTCATCACACCAGACCGAATGAAAGCAATCATTTGATATGCGGTTGGCAGATGGGACCATCTGAATTATGTAATGAATGGCTACCCTTATTTTAACTCCAACAGAAGAGTTCTAAGGAAAAGGGGAAAATGATTTTAAAGCTTAAATAATTCTTCAGAAAGTGGCTCAATGACAACACATTTCTTTTTGGTGAATTTACCTTAACTGAGCATTTTATGAAATTTTGAGTTATCTAAAATGAAATTATGATTTCTACAAGCAGATATAAGAGTGAAGGAAGTGAGGCATAAAGCTGAAGGGAATTTGATGTTATCTTTGCGTTGCTAAAAGTATTTAAGTGAAAAATTCAACTTTAAATCAATTAAAATTTCTTTCAAAAAGTTATAATCTATCAAATTAAAATTTTGTTGGTAAAATTTTGTAAATGCAATCAAAATGACAAATTTGGCCACGATACTTCGTGTATTTATTGTTATGTGTACAGCGTGACTCTATTATCTTTATGTCCTGATTGTCGTATTTTGAGAATCAGTCTAGAATAATTTCCAGAATTCTTACATTCCATATTTCATTTTCAGAATTATGTATTTGATACTTTGGTAAACAGATTTGAAAAAATCAAAACTGGACTGTTTAAAAATAAAAAGGCGTAGAACTGGACATTATTGTCGACAATTGACTGAATTATGTCTTTAGCAACAGATATTCAAATTTTTTTGTCACAGAGTGTACTTGAGGCTGATTGTTAAAAACAAATTTTTGTCGATAGTGCAGCTTCGGATTTACTGAAAGAACATTAGAAGAAATAAATTCTTTTCATTCGTTTGTTTTTTACTATTTCAACTTTTATTTTATTTACATGTGATTCCCTAACGAAGTGTCAATAAAATTTAATAAACAGCATATTTATCAGATAAATAAGTAGAAGACGAAATTAACAGACTTTGGCAACTTCACTAAAATAAATAAAACGGAGGTAAAAAACTAAACTAAACGTTAAAAATGGAGTTGTCAAATAATCAACAAACCTCACATCTATCACGTTGCATTTGCACAGCATAAATATACATGTAATTTAAAAATAATCACCTAAAAGTTTTAATTAAAACAGAGTGGCAGTCGATTTTCACAATCCAAAAATTGTTTATAACTCCGCACTTGCGTAACTCCCAAACAAGCAAAAATTCAATCAAATTAGATTCGGAAATTTCAACCTCCCAAGGCACATTTGTCACATTTATGGCTTATACACAAACATTTTTTTGTTAATTCGTTCGCTTTTATGACTTGTGGAAATAAAATCGAAAGTAATCCGTCTCTGCAGGTGACCTGGTTTGCACCATCTACTGGCAAAACTTATTTAATCTGTTTCCCTTCTTTCGATTGGTGAATTGGACATCTATATTCATAACTTACTGCTGCAGCATTGCATTATTGCTCTATGCAAAGTCTGAATGACATTTAGCACATACCTCTGTGATTGTTAAGATTTTGTACATTCGTTGTTGAGTAAATATAAATAAATTTATGAGATCAAAAATGATGTAATGAAGGTTTATTCAGATCGGGTAGATGGAAACTAGTTGGTCTGGGGCTGAATTATTATTTAGTGTTTCCGACGGTCTCATTTGCGTAGAAATTGGTCTTTTTTCCCATGTGCAGCGTAGAGTTTTGACAGGTGCCGCTAATTTTTTGACAATTAATAAACAAACACTATAAAGACTCATCATGTTAGCGATGTTGGGCAATTTCCTGTAATCTATAGGCTTTAAAGTCGTTAGCATTGATATCGTTAAGGTCGGTTCGCACCGGTCGGCCGCAAATTGAAAATCTGGTTCAAGACTCACCCGTAGATGGCGTCCTTGTCCCTCTTGCCGACGTCCGGCACCGCTCCCCCCATGACGTGGTTGGCGGCTGGGTTGACATGGTTCGCATGGTACGGATGCATGGCATGGTTCAAGTGGGGTGAATGATGAAGTCCTTGCAACCCCGGTCTGTGAGCCACGTGGGGTTCGTATAAACCCGCCCCAGCGCCGCCGTCCATGTAACCAGGGTGGATGCCGTCGTCATACTGCAACAAAAAAGAGGATCACACGTTATATACGCGTATGCGTGCCGCGCTGTGAACCGGGCTTAAGGCAGCCGCGGCGGTCAATTAAAGTTAGGAACAGTTGCTTCTAATATAGCAACATTTTTGACCAGACATAAATATTTATAGAATGTCATATTAAAAAGTTGTCCTCTCATAAACATTTCTGAATATTACAAACGACTCCAACGGAATTAATTAAAATTTTAAATTTATTAAACGTAAAATGTTAATACTCTACAACTAATGGAGTAAAATGACTCACTAAATATCTCGAATGTTTTTTTCTCTCGATTGGTAATTAAATTAATTCATTGAAACTCACTGCTAAATTGAAAGTCCTGGTTGGACCGACTCAAATATTTTAAAACATTTTTATTGCCTCATATTAAGATTTGACACCTTCGCCTAACCTCAAATTGAAGATGTCAATTTAGCTGGGTACTTTTCGCATTAGAGCCACGTTAAAACTTTATTTAGCATGAAACGCGCTTAAAATAATATGAAAAATGGAAATTTTATTTCGTCGACTGAATGATGCCTCTATTAAATAAACAAATATATTGAAAACGCCGCTTGAATAATAATCAGTGGCGGCAAGGCTATTTTTAAATTATGTCTAACTATTGTATCTAAATTGAATTTAAATTAATAAATTTGCAACAATTTGAGATTTTTACTGGACAACAAATGCTATCGCCTGTTAATTTATTTAACGTGCACAAATAAGAAGGGTTCTGATCAAATTACTGAGCCACTTCCGGTACCAACATAGGTCCAATTTACAGCAGCATTGGCTATATAAACCCGCTTGCGCAAGCGGGGCTTTAATTATTATTACTTTTTTTAAATTTTAATTATGATACGATAAAGGTGATTGAAAATACCTACGAGACTAATTTTAAACTGGTTAGAATATTATCTTTATAACGCAATAAATTCGCGCTACTATTCAATGTGGACTATTAAATCTGTTAATAAAATGTTCATTCGAATCAGATCGAATAATAATAAAAGTCCCGTCGAGTGTGACTGTGTCAGAGAGGGCACAACGATTCATCAGACATGTCCTTATAACTCACTATTTTTAACTAAACCGGATTAAAAATATCTGTTTTCCGTCCACATTTAATTTGCATAAATATGTCATTCGTCTGCGGCTCTTAAATTTTTAGGGAATCCACTTTTTCCAGCAACAATCTATCTTAAATCTTAACAGAAAAATTGTACAGCCGCAGCACCTTCGAATATCTAATCTAGCGATAAGATTAAAATAATTTTTCAGTTAGTTTAGACCGAGCAATAAACGAGGATTAACGGATTTCGAATCGCTAATCTCACTATATAATTGTAACACCGGGAGATCTTACTGATTTTTATTTGAACAACAATAACACAACAACAAACAATTCTTTAAACGTAACAGATTTAACGTCATCGAAGGCGGGAATTTTAAAAACATTTCGTTCGTAATTAGTCCCAACACCTGACCGTCATTAACACGACTATCACACGACGATAATGCATTCGGTTGTGTTTCGTCATTGATAAAAACGTCTCCGGTATTTTTTCTGACCTTTACAGGAAACTGTCGCGGTGAAATTTTGTTTTACAAAAATAAGGAGATTCTTTTCGGGACGGTCGAGATAAAATTATTTTAATAAAATCGTCTATGGAACAAACAGGTTTTAAAAGGAAACTGTAATTGGCGACGTAATTATCATATTCAAAGCCGAAATTAATTTAATTTAATGATTTGCCGTGGATTTATCGTGATTTTGTTTCAAACATATTTTTTGCGTTATTTTTTATAATTGGTTTCGCTTATCATGGGTTTTTAGGAAATTTATGGGCCTCACCTTACACGATAATTAAAGCTAATATTTGATTAATGCTTCTGCGATGGTTCGAATGTAAATTGAATAATTTTTGATTTTTATTAATATCCTTAGTAATGGTAATAAAGATATCTTCCAAGTGGTCATAAATCACGAATATTGTCTACAGCCTTACGCTCGTGTGTATACTTGGATATTTTTAAAATTGCTATTTCATTTGTCAAAATGCCTCGGGAGATTTGTAACGGTATCAAGAAAGTAGCATTAATAATTATCGGGAAAAAAACTGAAACTCGCAATTTGTAATTCCAAAGGACCGAGAGGAGGTTTTTTCGAAAAATGCGGGGCTTGTGCACGTTTAAAATTTAACCTCAATTTTAAGTTCACCGAGTTCCGGGCTATGTAAACCAATTTTGACTGATTTATTATCGTGGAAAAATGCTCAGAGCCAGCGGTTGTAAAAAACCGAATATATTATTCAAAAATTGTGCCTAGTTGTTGGAAACAAATTTCGGGCGCTCATCAAATTTGTTATTATGCGGACACAAAGACGCTCGAATTTGTGACCCGGGTAATAATTTGGAAATTTCTAATTTCTAGCGGCCATCATTCATTGTTTTCTTTGTTTTGTGTTTCCAAAAAAATCCGCCAACTTATTGTTTGTCGTGTCGGTTTGGTTTTGTGTGATTTTTTGCCGGACTTTGTGGCGTATGCGGGGTAATAATTGGAACTTTTTGATCACGCTGTGCGCCACTATCATCATGAAAAATGATGCCTTCAGGTGTAGAGTTTAATATTTTGAAACGACCACAGACAAAAACCACTAACTAAACGACCAAAACCACAGAACTATTTTTAGATTAAAATAATAAGGGCATATTTACATTTTTCTGAAGCACATCCATGTCGAATCGTTTCACACTATTCTTTAAAAGCGGTCTAACAATTTTTTACACCTAGAAAAAATCGAGCGCAATAAGTAAAAGAGGCATTAAAGATTAAAACAGTAGTATAATCCGACGACGAAGAAGGCGACGACTCGGAGACACATCACAGCACACTGAGGAACACTCTGATCTTTTTACAACTGCCATAAACTCACATAATTACGACTCTCTAAGTCTGTAATAACACACTTTTATCGCATTTAATTCGTCGGGTAGCGCACGACACACTCCCGCACCATGCCACACTGCGACGCCACTGTCGTCTTGCAGAACGGGGTGCGCGGCCGACGGCTTCCTCTTCTGCAGGCCGGGGCGCGATAATATTTTTATTAAAACGCCATAAAACCGGAGGGATGGAAAGCGAGCTGCAATTGATCGAATATCGCCGGATGGCGATAATTTGAGTTTTTTTCGTCCGGATTTTAGTGGCTCTAAAGTAGGAACTTGTTGGAATGGTTGTCGTCGTAAACTTTCATGGAGTAGTAAAGAGAGGACCGTGTGTTATATGGGAGCGAGTTTTTTGCCCCGCCGTCGCGATGATGCTCTTCGCAGCAGTAAAGTTTTATCGTTGGAAATTTTGATTTGGGTCGGACGGGGCCCGGTGGCCGACGGGCCTTTTCGCGCCGATTCCGGCGCTTCATGAATATGGATCCTCTGACAAACGAGCGCTGTACGAAATGGTCTAATTGTGATTAAAATTCTGGAGCATACACGCCGATTGATTGTTAGATACGAGCGAATTTAATTACGCCGCAAGGGCGGCCGTTGGAGATTTTCTGTTGCATTCTTCGGTGCATTCCAGGATGATAGTTCAAAAATGAGTTTTTGTGAGTGGCATTTACGGTGTGTAATCAGGTAAGGTATCTGTCCGTGGCCGGGCCAAAGTGCCTATTCATCGGTTTTAAGAGAAATTAAAAGTATTCGTTGAAAGGCCACTGCTAAACTATAATTACAAGAAACGCATCACTCCCGATCTTTAATTGCGACCATTGACTAATCAAACCTCCATTATGACCGCCGCACCATTAGGCCCAGGCTTCGGATTAATTCAAAATCACCCATTCAGATAAAAAACAAGTCGGTACCCAATTTTTCCCCGACGAACACGCTCATTCGAATCGGACGCATAAATTAAATCCATTTGAATTTTAATTATTGTGAATGCATAATATTTAACAATGATTTGTTTTTTAAATAGTTATTCCGATATTTTATACAGTTTATTGCTGGGTATCATAACAAAATAAATGATTTTTATGTGCCAATAACATTTTTCGTTTTATTTAGCCATGAAAATTTTTATTGGCTGTGAAAAACATGAAGCTTCACTGTTAAGGAGGTTATTAAATTAAGCTCTCGATCTAATTTATAACGTTCTTTTCTATAAAACCATTCAAATTGGACGGACGAGACCACACAAACGCTTTGATGCGCCAATCCACCATACAACCCTTAACCCACGCCCGCTTTGCCGCAGTCAACAAACCAAACCGCCACTCGAAATTAAATAAAAAAGGAATTTCGGATAATTTAGGCGAACTGCAACATTTTCTCGCTTAAGGGCCGCCAAATCCCATCGGCTTGTATTTTTTATCTTCCCACCGTTCGTTCCTTTTGTCTGGTGTAAGTGCGCCATAAGCCACTCCACGATTACATGATAATTTCGACTTTATGCGGCCTTATTAATATTAAAATTTGCTTCGAATTCATTCGGAATTGTGCAAGTTGTTCGAGTTGATGGATATTTCTTGAATTTTATCGTGCTCTCCTTGAATTTTTCCGAGAGGTGAAATATTACTCGTTTTAGTCAGACCGCCGGATTCAATTTGTCAAAATTATTTTACGAATTTTTGTCTCAGACCGTGATTTAACGCACGCACCCGCTTTTCGACCCCCGCAAATATGTACCAGTCACTCCAAGTTTCATTATGATTGTATCTTCATCGGGCAAGACTTAATTTTCCAAAATTCCGCCCAATCGAGCCGAAAATTCACAAATGTTGAGGGTATAAAATGCGATTTGAAACGATTTTGGGTTTGTAGGCCTTTTTAATGAAAATATTGAAACCCAAGAGTGAAAAAATGTTTCATATAATTCTTGATTTATGTGGCCCACTTTTCGTGAAATGTATAAGTTCTAAAATATCATTTTATAAACTAATAAAAGTGTGTAGAAAGTGTCAAAAAAAGTCCCGTTGCAATAAAAAGTTCAGAAATTTTATAATAATTTTATAACCTTTTTCCCATGAAAAAAATTCAACCGCGATAATTAATCTTCGTTATAACTTATAAGTTATGGCTCCAAAAGAATGTAATTTTTTGATTAGTATTTTATTGGCTACTAATTTCCGAACATTTTTTGTCTCGTGTTTTCCAATAAAAACTTTACAACAAAAATTTTATATTTGCTACTTTTAGAATTAAAACGTTGTCGACTTTTTATAGACAATTTAATTACAGTCCCATTTAAATATGGAAAAAACTATAAACTTCAACATCTGAATTACCGAAGAGACAAATTCGTTGCTTGCGGCAGCGAAAAATGAGATAACCCACATTAATTTTGCCGCTCGTTTTAACAAATGGCCCAGCGATTAGTTCCCAACCGCCGCTTTTCGGCCGAAATCCGAAAAATGTCCCAAAAGACCGTTTCGTCGAAGCCATGCGGGCAGAATTCGGCGCTGGTTTTTCGTCGCGGCGATGCGGATGGCATTCGGAGCCGCCACGACAGTTTTGAGGGATTTCAGAGGGGGCGACTGGCGGTTCGGGCGGTACCGCTCGCCAGCGATGGTGGTTGAGGGCGCGAACGGCCGTGGCGGGTTAGGTGGTTCCGCAGGGTCACGTGATGGGGTGGTACCGGAGCCGTCGGAACGCGTCGGGCGGTACGCGGGCAGTGGCGTCGCGCGTGCCTCCAGCGGCGTGCGTGTGGGTCCGCGTGGTCGCCTTCTTCGTTGGTCGCACCGTACCCGTGGCTGAGCCATGAACTGCACCGGGTGGTCGCACCTTGGCACCGTTCAGAGTCACTTGAGGCGCGCACTGTAATCACACTCACTGTGGTTCACTGCACTGCCGAGCACACTGGGCCGCTGCGAGTAGGTGCCGGTGGCCCCCTCGGGCATGGGGTCGGTGGATGGGGTCTCAGATCTCTCGGTGGTGATGGTGCGCCGAGCTGCCGTGTCCGAAGCGCGTGCGGAGATCCTGCGCGGTCCGCAGTCGTCTGCCAACTGTCAATCACGCCGAACGAAGGGGGCAGAGTGGGGCTCAGATGAATGATCTGTCAGGGCAGGGCCACGCCTCTCGCCCAATGGCGGCGGTAGAGGGCGCGCGCGCGCCTTCTCACGGACGACTTCGGCACTAGCGGACGGACGCGACCCCGAACCCAGCGTTGCCAACACGCCCCGCGCCACCCCCCCGGAACTCAATATCCATACGCTGCACCCGAATTCCAAACAAACATAACCTGAAAAATTCGAAAAGATTTTCGACGGCCTGATTTCGCCGCCGCTTAATTAAAACCCTAATTATGCCTCCGAATCGTGCATGCCCGTTGCGATTCTATTATAATATTTAAATAAGTAAACGGCCCATTCCCGGTGCTAATTATTACATCACGGATACTCATTAACGATATCGCGAATTATTTCGATTCACTGGGGAGCCTCACCGGCTCTCACAAAAGGCCTAGCTTCTCACGCGTTTTTGCTTTTCATCACTCGAAAGTGTTGTACGGGGCAAAATCAATAACATTTTTGACCCGGAACTGAAAATGCAGTCTGTAGGGGAAAGTGGATATGGATGGTTTATGTGGGCCAA
>QDEB01013118.1:20535-32957 GCA_004193795.1 Asbolus verrucosus | reverse complement strand
TTATTTTATTTTATTTTATTATATACATAACCAGCATTTGATAGTAATATATTATTTATAGATTGAAATTCTGAACAAGTACCTATTCCTGACATCAAAGCCTACAATATATTTAGTGAACCTTGCTGAAAAGGATTACATCAAGAAGAAGAACAAGTGGTGAGTATTTCTCAGAACAAATTGTGTACGTAAGTTCCAAGGACAACAATGTTTGGAATGTTTCTTAATTCAATCAATATTTGTAATGTTTGACTCGCTCTAAAAGCAATTTTATCCGAATTTATGCGACGTCGTTTGAATCGGTTCCCAATTGCCATCATTCAAGACATCTCTTGTTGTTAAATGCAACATCATCCACCGTAATGGTGACCAAGGATCTCTCCACTTCAGACAATAGCCGAGCAATGTTCGGCGGCAACATTGGCTTAATTACCAACAATACAGGACTGCTGAGTATTCGTACTACTCTTAGCCTATAATGCCCGCTGATTGCTTTGATCTTTACCGCGGACGCTATCAATCGCGCTTAATTCACTATTCAACACCAGTAACTCATGTGTCACATTGCCGAGAGGACTTAATTACCTCATACTATATGTCGAAACGTCAACTCTCCCCTATCGCAATGTAGATTTCGTTACGTACACCGCACAGGTATGTAATATTAATAAGTCTGATTAATTTAGAAGCGTGAGAAGTTGCCATCCCCCTGGCGTTATTATTAATATCGAACTAAATACATTATTAAAACGATAAGGAAGCGACTATATTTATATTATTTCACAAGCATATGTTGTTTTTCTTGGAACTTCTTTGTTCAAGTATCACGAAAACCCTTATGGTCTTTTTTAAAATGTGTGTTCAACAGGTTAATAAAGATCAAAGAATGGGTTGACAAAAATGATCCTGGGGCGCTCATTATCCCATTCTCAGGTGGTTTCGAACATAAACTGGTAGAAGAATACGAAGATCCAGCATTGAGAAAGAAATATTTAGAAGAAATGAACACCACCAGGTAAGTCGATCAGAAAAGGCTTGATAGTTAGAGAACTAATTTAAAAAGTCTATTGTACGATGTGTCTTATTAGTTTTGATGTGTGGCTTTGTTAAAACTTTTGATTATCGCCACGCGATCTCGAGTTCTTTTTCACATTTTCAATGTATTAAATATAAAATTGATCAGAGAAGTAACGAATGTTGATTGAAAGCTGCCTCGAAAATTATGTGTAATTTAATCGAAATTTCGTGTTATCGCCCCAAGTGTTGCCCGTCCAAATTATCCTCCTCCTCCATTAAAAATAACGATCAAATGACATATTCATCTGAATCCTGACCACGTCTGTCGGTCTCTTCGTCATAATGACAGGTTTCGAGAGCAAGCCTTATATATATGTGTCTGGTCCTCTCGTGAATCATTCACAAAAACTAAAGGCACAAGTTCGTACGACCACCGCAATTATCATCATCATCATCATCATGATGTTTTTTTTTCACATTGTTTTGTATGACGATCCTCGGTTTCGGGGTGGTACCACATTGAAACAATAAAATTACCCCGATAAGATCGACTGCGAAAGGTTTGTTTTATTAGCCAAATTTCAAGGCCACGAAAACTCGTCTTAAGTTTCAAATTTCCATAATTTAACAACTTTCCTTTCGCTTCGATTTGAGCCTAATGCACTTTTTATTTCAGCGCCCTGGACAAAATAATCGTTCAAGGATATAAGGCCCTACAATTAGAATATTTCTTTACAGCCGGTCCTGACGAAGTGAAAGCCTGGACGATTCAGGTTAGTATTCTTTATATTCACGGGAGCAACGCAAAATTATTCCCCCAAATTTCTCTTTATCCTTACTGAAAAGTTAACTTGGTCGAGTTCTGAATGCGACGGAAACTACGACAAGTGAAAATAAAAGACCCATTAAATGACTGGCAAAGCAAACTAAATAAATTACCCTTACCCTAAAATTGTCTCTCGCCAATTTGCATAAGAATGCTGAATTCGAAATCGAAAAATGGAGAACGAGTAGAAATTTTCAAGTGATTTCACCCCGACCAAATTCACGTAATGCAGATGTTCGGAGAAATCGGCGGAAATTTTACCGGTTATTTCGTGCGTTTTATACACAAATTTTTTCACCTGCCAACCCAATAAAATGTTACTGACAGCAGTAAGTTTGTTTTTTCACCATAAGTAAAGCCATAGTTTTAATCGCCTCATTTGTGATGTAATTTCCAAATTTTGATTTTGTATCTCGCAATTCTATTTATTAAAACGTGAAAAAAAATCGTATAAAAGAAGTTACAAATTTTTATGATTATAAATAATTTCTGTTAAAAAAGGGTGAGTTCCAAATAGATTATTTCGTGTGGAGCCCTCTGTTAACGGACGTTCCATATTTCAGAAGGGAACCAAAGCGCCACAAGCCGCAGGTCGAATTCACACCGACTTCGAGAAAGGTTTCATCATGGCAGAAGTTATGAAGTTCACCGATTTTAAAGAAGAGGGCTCTGAGGCAGCTTGTAAAGCAGCAGGAAAGTACAGACAACAAGGACGCAACTATATAGTAGAAGACGGTGATATCGTCTTCTTTAAATTCAACGCGGGCGCCGGGCTCAAGGATGCTAAGAAGAAATGATTAACAATGACAGTGACCATTTGTGTCATGGTTTATTTATATGTCAACATGATTTTTTTTTACACAAGCTTAAATTGTTAATCTTTGCATTTTATCAACGCGATAATGTAATATAAAATAAAATTAAGTGAATTGTACAGTCTTTGGTATATTTTTTATTGTTAATTCTAGTTTAGTGTGAGATGTGATCACCATAAAACATCTGCAGCTGTTTGAAAAGTCGTCGTTTAACCCAGTTATAAAATTCGTATTCCTTTGCCAATATTCTTTTTAAATGCTTCCGTGTTTTAGTCTGCGGTTGCGATCCTTTATTTCGATTTAATTTATCTGCAAAAGAAAACATTAACCCAAAAATATAATTTATTTATAACAAACCAATCATATTCTTTTTATATAAATCTTGTACTCCTTTAAAGAAATAAGGTACTTTGTGTTCAAAAATTTCCAGAGTGGTGTTCAACTCTTCTAAAACACCCACTACAGGATAATATTTCTCCACGTTAATTTTCGCCATTTGCATTGCCCATTGATTATTCGAGCTAAAATTTTATATTATTCATTGTAGTTGATGGCATTCAGAATCTTACAAACATTTAGGATCATGTCCGCAAAAGTATGGGATGGTGAGGTCATGTGGATTAACTCTTTTATCGTTGCAATTTGTCTTTCCTTGGATAACACACTGAATCAAATCATCGTTATCTCTTTGTTTATTGTTGTAACGTGACCTAAAACGAAAAATAAAAAATTATTGACACGTGGTTTGATAACACTGGTTAAATAGACATAATAAATTTATTAACCTCGATATAGCCTTATCAGCCGGTTCTCGGATTAAATTGATGAATGTTGGCGATTGTTTGTCAAACGAGGTAAAGTTTATAAAATATAATTGTCTGTCAAAACTGACTGGAACTGCTTCATCTCGCATCACACTGTACAGTTCATCGACAAATTCCTCCTGCAAAAAATGACATTTCTAAAAGAATATTAATTAAGTTTCACCGAGAAAGGTGTCAACGAATTCAGTCCAGTAAAACAATTACTGACTTAACAAGTTCATGGTCAAAACCGCTCTCATGCAAATTCACACAATCTAATTTTCCTGTTGTGCAAAAGAATAAAAACATTTTCTCATACTAAGAATTACTGCGGATTCAATATATTTATTACTCTGTGAGGGTTTCATAGAACATGTATTTCATGCTTTGATTCGTATCTAAATTATCTTTAAAACAATTAAGTACCTACGTATTATTGTTTGTGAATATATTACCTCGGCGGTGAATAATTGTATGTAAACAATTGTTGTAATTAATTTACCTGCATTGTTTTCAGCTTTTCATATGTTTGTTAGCAATATTGATAATGACTGAAATACAGATGGATAATTTTGAACAAAATTTACTACTGATTCCAAATGTGTAAAAATTTGCAGGATGTATGTTTGAGATTTTTATTATGATAAAAAATCACTTGGGATTTACACAAATTAAACCATTTTAAAATTATAATTTTTTACGTATTTGAATGGTTTTATGCATATTTCAATAATTTATGTATTTTTCAAAGTGAATTTTATGATATTTACTTTACAAAATGTATTTTATTCCTTAAAAATAACGTTTTATGTAGTAAATGCACCTATTTACTTAAAACGATATTTATTTCAAAATTTTTCTTCGCATTTGCAAGTGTACATGTTGAAGAGATTTTGTGTCTATAATTTGAAACTCTGTAATTATAACAATGACTAACTAATTAAGGCTATTAGCATTGTACTATCATTGTAAATATGATTAGTATGTATATCATTAGTATATTTCTTTTTTCCTTTAGACTAAAAGAGAATAAGAGGCAGCAAATGAGAAAGTTGTATAAATTCGCCACTAACAGCAAAAAAATAAGAAGAGAAAAACTTGGTGCGGCACGGCTTTAGCCTTACATGATAAAACTTTTTTCTTTGGTGAGACAAAATTGAAGCCATTATTGTTACCGAATAAAGTGCCTTCCAAACAATATTTCATTTACGGAAAATTTTTAATGTTGTGCTCTTTTGATTCAAGACTGTAAAGTAAAAAAATAAGTGTTCTGCAGTAGTTATTTTTGTCTATGTACGAGCTGTTTGGTAACCAAACGACAATAACTCAAGAATGGCATTAAGAAACCATTATAAAAATTGAAGAGTTTTTAGCCACCTCACTTTGTTTTCGCAAAAAATAAATTTGAGGATTGCCAAATTAAAAAAAAAATTAAATTTGGTAGCCCTCAAATTAAATTAAATTAAATTTCTAATGTTTTATACTTATATAGTGATATACTAATTTAACATGATTTCAACAGTATCCCGGAATAGTAGGTTACCGTTATTAACATTTTAAAGATGTGCTCATAGCAGCTAATCTTGTTAAAATTGTTACTTTAAAAATTTCTATAAAAAACATTAATTCAGGATCAACATTATTTGAGCAAAAATCAAATTTTATGGTATACGTTTTAGTGGTTAGATTTTGAGAAATGTAAAGGAAACAGCCAAAAACGTTTAAGAAATGTTCAATTTATTTTTACCTCATAAAGCCGCTTTTGCTTTACTGTTGTTTATTTGTTTAACAACAATCTAAGATTATATTTATAATTTCAATATGTTCATGACATAGCACAATGAACATTATAGTGTAGATACCCATAGATCGCATCATATATCCCGTAAAAATACATTATCATTTTTCAAAAAAGTAATGGTAAAATTTTATCATTTACCGTGATACAATAACAGCGGATTAATCAATAATAATCATTAGATAATATTGTAACACTGTAATGTAATTAGAAAGCGTTTCATATCTTAAACGTCATTACTGTGCATTTTACTTTCTGGATAAAAACTTGATTCAATTGTTAATTTAATTTAATTTTTATATAAAAAGTTTTACTTCTAAAAATGATGATGACTTTCTATTTCATTGTACAATTTTTAGATTAATGGTACCTGATGCTTTTAAATTGTAGAAAAATGGTTATCAGCTGATTGTAAGGAAACACTTGGCACGAAATAAACATAATTATCCACTTTTTTTAGTATTAATTTTAATTATTGTGATATCTAGCATTTATGTCAAACTTCCTTTAAGACAATTGTGTATAGCCTAAAAAATATGACATATTTATCACAATACATTGTATAACCTTGTTTCTTTTCACTCCACACGAATAAAATGCCTTGAATTAAATTAATTCCAATCATGTCGTAGTTAAGTAAAATCTAGAATCTCTGCCAGTATTAACAATTGGAGAAATGTTAGAAAGGTTGTTTACTCTTCATAGTATTTTACTTTTAAATTTATTTATGTTGAAACAACCAAAATTTGAAAAGTGTACAGGAAAACTGAATAGTATTTCATTACTTTTTGTACATAATAACCGCAGCTATTTTCGTTAAGATTACTTTAATTTTTATGTTCATAAATAATATATGTGATGTACACGTCGTGTGACTACCTGTTCTACATATATTATTACTGTTCGCAATTTAAATCAATAAAATCAACTAATGAAACCAAACAGTTTATAAATAATACTGTCTATTAATAATAAAATTAAACACTTTACGTCATCATAGGAAACCAGTAATAAATTTTATGAATATTCACAGTTAAATCATTTTTATGTTAGTTATTTTAAGTTTGAAAATATATCTAGTGATGAACAAATGAGACAAGCTGCGCGCATCCCTCTCCCAGGAAATTTCACATTTTATCTTAAATAAAATCAGATTGATTTAATATTAATGAGTGAGCAATTAAATAATAATGATATAAAAAACACTTAACTAGATAAAAAATACAGAATTAGCATAATTTACAGTTTTCGGAATTCAATTTGAGCACCACTTTGATTAATTTATGTCATCGCTGATCCACTTTCACCAAATTCTGTATATTTACAACATTATGTTTCATGTTTCCACATTATTAAGTTTTTCGAATTAAACAATTTGATTTCATAAACATAATTCGGATGAGACTTATAATTGTGGCTTTTAAGGTCACCACTACGTATAAAAAGTTAATACTTTAAGCGAATGAAATATTTATCAAATAACATCATCAGTTCCTGCGTATCTAATACAATTTTTCAACACTTGTTTATGGAGGAGAATAAAGAATACTTGAACGTTTAATTATTATATAAATTTATTTTTACCTAATTCGTCCTTGTGAAAAATGTTGGCCAAGTAAATTACTTTACAATATTTAACCAGATACTTTAATGGATCGATGAATTAGTTTTAAAGTAAATTTGTTTCAATGCATCACTTATTTTCAAAATACTCAGAATTTTTGTGATATATGTTAAAAAATCTAGTGTATTATAACAGGTACCATCCCTTCATGAGAACCCGAAAAAAAAAATGAAAATGTGAGTAAATTATCATGCTTTTTAGGTTATTTGAGCATTTGATGCTAAAAATATGAAAGCAAAAGATCATCAAACCTGTTGAATTTTGGTGAACATAGCGGTAGATCCCCCTTTTAACCTCACGTGTCTGTAGTTATTTGGTCCTTGCATTTTCTGCAGTAAAAAGATGATCACTTCTGCTCCGCAGTTTGGTATTTTATTGAGAAACAATGTGTATTTATTAATGTCATCCATTTTTCCTAATTCTGCCAAAGATTTCGTTACGTGTTTTGCGGGAACCAAAGAAAAAGAAGCAGCTTCTGTTGTACTCATTGTAGTTTTGACGTAATAAACATTGATTTGGTGATTTCTCTTCAAAAGAATCGAACCACTAAACATCAACATGATAAAAATCGGCATTAACAACCACTGATTTCTTAGTTTACGGTAAAGCATGTTTAAAGCACCTGAGATACGTTAATGTCAGTAGGTCGGATTGTACTGTGGGCATCTTTAAGTAAAGGTGAAAGGTAAGTTTGAAAACATCCAATGGCTTTCGTTTCTATTAAGCTGGACTCCCGCCATAAAATCATTGATTACTGATATATAAAATTCGTGATCGGTAAATGAAAGTGCTCATGTAACAGCTAAACAGGATGTTCGTCGATTTATCCTTAAAATGGTAGGTACTTACACAGCATTAACTTATGTAATTTTTGCAAAATTTTAAATTCTAAGAAATAACCAACTTTTAGATGTTATTTCACAAATCATGGGATTGCGCGATTGGATTTTATAATAATTTGAAGTAGTTAAAATTATGCAATGATAAGCGTTTTCACATAAGTTCCAAATTGTATTGCACCCATTGTGCCGCAGTAATTAATTAGTTACAAGACATTTGCACAACATTTATTTGGTAGACAACAATATCGCCTGAATTATTGCAATATGCTGTAAATTTATATATTCAACCCATTTATTTGAAACACTATTTCCACGCATAAGCTCGCCAGCTAGCATAGGGAATTCAAAGACCAATAATAAAATTAACACTGCTCACGTAAAAATTTTTGACCAGGGAAATGTGGCCTACTATCATATATATACGTATATGTTGATTCTGATTTCTTGTTCAAGTAAAAATATGTGAACAAATGAGTTTAACAGTAATTTTCATTAGTAGTGAAAGTTACCATAATGTTCATATTTAATAAACATGAATAATTAATAATTGCTTATTATATTCTTTGCTTAAACCAATATCAGAACTCACAACTATGCATAGAGATATGGATACAAATGATTTCAGGTTTTTTCTGTTTTCAGACTTTATCTTTTTTTTTATTATTACTTTCTGTATTGACTAAATTTATTTTTACGACAGCACAGAATTTTATAATAAAAATTCAATGGATATAATGCCCTTAAAATCAGAAATAAATCAAAATATTCGAAAACTCTTACAAAATACCAGTTCGTTCAAACAAATTTTTGAAAAAATTAGTACCGCTTGTGAAGGTTATTTTTCTTGCTTTTATGGTTTTAGTACTTCAGCAATTTTTTTTGCAATAACATATCCACATTTTTTGAATACGTAACTTTTGCATGCCCATATAGGATTATTTAAACTTGTAATCTTTATCATCAATATTTTAATAAAGAAGTCAAATCAAGGTCAATATAAAAAAACTAATGTCCAAATAGTTACATTATGGACGCAAAAAATAATATATCTGAAAAGTAATAATTTGAACACATGTATTTTTACATTTCTGTCTTGACCGATTCTGTTCCTACTAAAGTGTAAGAGATAATAAACTGTTGATAATGTTGATGATTAGCTTGTTTTACTGCATTCATTATTCTATTTTATACAGAAGCCTACCATTGTTTTTCATCATGCAGAACACAATTTTCGATAGTTTATCACAACCTTGCAATCAATTTCTTCGTTATTCGGCATTATATTTGGTTCCACATTCCCCTACATTGCTCATTGCCATTGTTGAAAGCAAAATATTGTAAATAGTTACATGGATATATTTCACTCCAATTACCTATAAAACATTTAGGCAGTTGTAATTTAAAAAGCGAAATAAATCACTATTAACATAGACATTAATAAAATGATGTAACATAAAAATTATTAGATAAATATAGGAAGACCGAGTTTCCACAAGTTACATAAGGATTGATTTCATTATTTTCATTTAAAATCCAACAATTTATAAAAAAGTGATACTGTTAAGTCTTTAAGTTACTTTCTTAAGTGTCTGCTGTATTATTTAATACTTTTCAAATTACCACTTAAATAAGAAATATTAATAGTATTCACTGATAATTATATTGCATATTTTGTCATTGTCTCGTTTTACACTTATTATATTGCAGTGAGTGTTTCATCAATGGTTACAAGAGATTGCTTTTATTCATAAAATGAATAATTAAAAAACCATTTTTCACCTTAAGAAACAGCTACAAGACCTACTAGAAATTATTTGTTGTAAAAACATTTTAATTAATACTCAAATTAATTAATAATTTTTCCATAAAATAAGTTTAGAATTTTTTTTTCTTAATACAGTTGAGTTGAAATGGTTTTCAATATTTGATATGAAATGACACGAAAAGAAAATGTCTAGTTGTGCCTCCCTCTACTGAATTATGAAAGTTATATATAATTCTTATACATATTATGTATCTTTACCTTCTTTTGCAGAAGTATAATTTGTATTTTCTTAAAAAAAAAATAACTTCCCTTTTACTTTCAATTATTTCAATAATTAATAAATAATTAAGTTCTGTTATATAGGTACTTCTTGTTTCAGTTCTGTAGGTGATTTTGATTAGGCGAGTCAAGTTGTGCTTTTTGTATAAATTACATGGACTTCAGCCAGTTTTACGCTGTAAATTGATTTTATACATACTAACGAAATGAGGTTTTTTTACATTGTTTTCAGGTCTTCAATTCAAAACCGATAAATAAAATATAACAATTAGTCTATGTTTTACTGTATTTGCGTTAAGAAAGTATTGAATACTTTTAATGCTTAATTAAGTGAGCATAGAATATTTATAATTTGCCTTTAAAATAATTGTTTGTACTGTTGCCATAAAGGCTTGTTTCCTTTAAATTTCTGAATCAATTACATTTTATTCTAGAGGACTTCAGGATGTAATTTAATGAGCACTTATACCTCCCATTTAATTTTAATAATGTAAATTAATTGGGTATAATTTATTGTTACGGCTTTGCCCCTTTATTATTATTAATCTTACTATAATTAGATTCAAGGGAGTTTAAATCAATTAACCGTTACATTATTTAATTGATATATGAACTGTTGCAGTTTCAAACACGGGCAGAATACAAACTCAAACAAAATAAACGAACAGAGAATATTAATGCACTCTCCGACATTTTACGTAACCCTCTATGGAAGCCAATATAGTTAATTTTTTTCGTTATAACAATTTAATTCATTTTTCGCTTAGAAATTCCTGCATGTAGATTGTTAAAGCGGAATCGAAACTTGGACCTCGGTCACTGGATTAAAATAAAGTATTCTTGGAACGATCTAATTAAAGCGTAAAAACAATGAAAACATTTACATAAATTAAATCAGCTAAAAATGAAACCAAAAATATTTATTTTAAAATACATTTTACAGATTTTAGTTTTCATATCTTAAGATTAAAAACACCATTTATTAGAAGTGTTATCAAATAGAACAAAAAAATTAAGGGTATTATAAGAAAATAGAGACATTCGAAAATATGAATTAATAGCAAAAGATAACTTTTTGAATACAACGATTATTATTTTCATATTTTTTTTAATTTATGATCTTAAAAGTCCCTGTCGTTTTCTGTTATTTTACATAAATGTTGTAAAAAAGTACACTTTATATGAAATATAAAATTCCATATCTTCTTAAAGTTGTGTGGCATTGGGGGCTTACAAAGCTTATTTAGTTATTTAAAAGAGGTTTTGTAATACATTATCTCATCCATAAAAGAGTAAAAAATAATTGAAAAAATTATTGTATATCTTCGGTCGTTAAAACTTAACAGAATTTCGATATAAAACTATTTATTTTTATCAATTTAAATATCAAGATAATTCTTAGCTGATATAAATACATGTGTAGGATAAAAACTTCTTTAATATTTTTTTATCTAATTTGTGATAACGCATAATCATCATGTCAACACAAAAAATAGCTATTCATCCCGATAATAAACATCAAAAATCATATTATATTTGAATTTTTTACTATCTCAAAGGTAGGTAATAAAATGTAGAAACATAATATCCTACATTTTATTACACAGCATAAATAACCTACATTTTTTTATTGTTGTAGGAGTTAGGAAATATTTCCTATATTTGCTTACAGTGATGGAAAATCGAATATTTTAATTAACTAATTTACTAGGTACTGTGCTAAATTAATTTCTGAACTAGAGCATTTGTATCCTTCTAAGTAAAATAGTTCGAACAAATTAAAGCAGAATGAAAAGAAATGAAAAAGTATTTCATAAACAGTTGTGGGTTGTATGTTTGATTTATTATTAGGAGTTCCAATTAAATAGCGATAAATCTATGACAATGTCTGACTGTAAAATTTTAATTAATTTAAAAATGAAAGGTGAAATGTTTGACAAACTTATTCCATAAAGAGAAAATATTTTAACAGCCTTTCAGTAGATAGTTAGGAATTTATAGATAGAAAATAGTATTTTCTCCAGTAATCAAAAATGTTTGGTATAACGTAAAATCTAGGATAGGCGAAGAAAATTTTGGTTATTTATATTCCCCATCTTCGATTCTTACGTAAAAAGAAAAAGTTTTAAATTGATAAATTTACAACAACCAGTATAATATTAAACAAATTCTCAATCACATTAAATAAGCTGTTGAATATTTTCCTACAATCAGTTAATTGCAGCAAAACTTTCTATAACTTCATACCAAATGTTTTGCTCTATATATCTAATTTATACATTTAACTTCGAAAAAATAATATCGGATCAGCAATTTGACAGTGAATATCTTATATAAAAATGGCTGAAAAGTGTTGACATGGTACATTAAAATAATACATAATTCATATGATAGAAATGTTTTGATTTCTTGTTTTCAAAAGAAAATTTCAATTTATGTTGACCTATTTATTAAATTAACATAATAAATATATCAAAAAATAAGGTAATACAATAATAATAAGGCAATAAGAAATATTTTTATTAAAATTAAAATCATGAAAATTATAAAAAAAAGCGTATGTTTCGTGAGTAATGACAATTATTGTAAGGGAATGAAAGTTTTATTATTTAGAATAAATTGCCACCAAGAAGACATTACATTAAATTTTAAC
>QDEB01013118.1:1364-20488 GCA_004193795.1 Asbolus verrucosus | reverse complement strand
ATTAATAGGAAATTTATTACAATTTTTTAAAATTCTTAATTAGTGATTTTAGACTGATTAAAAAATTTTTAACCCAATTTTTTTGGTTTCATAATGGGCTACCTTATCAGTTGAATTGTATGTTTTTTATGGTTGATAACATAATCGCTAATAATTATATTTGTTTGTTGTATCAATCTTCTTAGTCACTCCTTTTATTTCATAACAGGGGATCAGAATTCAAGAGATTTGAAATATTGCTATCAGATAACAACAAAAGAAAGAATTTAGAGTAAACATTTAGAAATATCATGTTAATTTTTTTCAATTTCTTTTTAGATTACGAAAATATAAAAATATTCTAATTTAATTTCAAAAGTTGATGTCACTTTCTGTTACAAATCCTTGCTACTAATAAATCGTAACTTTGTAACCGTGGATTCGGCATTCCACATTTTATATGTTGTATGAGTATACAGAAAAATTGTGACGGTTAAAAACACACAACATTCAATGTCTGTTTATTTTATTCATTATTCATATTTCATAAAAAGTAATCTAAAATACAAATAACTCATAACAAAATTTCAAAACAAGCTACAGACGGGTTCAGAGCCTCGCCACGAGAATTGATCGCATGTGTGCAAAAATGTTTTTATATAAAATATGATTTCATAATTATATTTTTACTATCAGCATTTTCAAAAATGGCGTACAGCTAGGTTCAGGTTGGAACATTTTTCAGTTTCTTTGAGCATATAACATGAGCATAATAATAATGACATTTGAATTTCAACAGTTAAATTTTCTTAGAAATTTAAGGTGTTTATATTACGGATTAATGAATTATTTTTGACTAAAAACAGACATCAAACTGTTAATTTATGTTATATTAAAAAAAAACATCATTACATATTATTAAACAAAAATCCCCATTTGGGAATCACGACTGATGGCATTTAAAGTGGATATTATTTAAATATTCTTGTGTGTATACCACTCTTTTGAACACTCAACATGAAATCCAATATTGCAATCTGGACACTGTTTTTGCACAGAGCGTATTTTCTTTGTTTTCCCTCAAACCTTCTTTCTAAAAAATGTTCTCTAATAGTCATACGCAATTCTTCAGGAACTTTTTTACCGAACTTTTACTAAATGACGGGCTTTCAGCTCTTTTAGGATCAGATATGGAGGTAGTGTTGAGATACGCTTTTGCAATTAGTCCTCTAAAGTTTAATAAGGGTATACTCCCATTGTCCATGCAGTAAAGGCACTGCATTATCTACCATATTTGTAACAATTGGGAAGTACCATTTCTTCCCTCGAATCCTAATTTATATTTTTGAATGCTCCAGTTTAATTTGTCTACACCTCCCATGTATTTAAATTATTTATATTTATATTTATTATATTGACTGATTAGACTTATTTATATTATTTATACTTGACTTAGACTAATTTATATTTTTGAATGCTCCAGTTTAATTTGTCTACACCTCCCATGTATTTAAATTATTTATATTTATATTTATTATATTGACTGATTAGATGAGGTTGTGGAATTGCTTTTTCTTTTTTTTTCAGCTCTTGACCATCTAACTGTTCGTGCTAATGGTGTAATATTTTCAGGATTTGACAAAATTTTGACGCAGTTATTATCTTTCCAAATAACACCAATGATTTCATCAGCTGCGTCAAACCGATAGTCAAAAGCACTTCTATGTTCATTTTTCATTTTAATTTCGTTTTTATTGGGCGTTTGTTCATTCTATTGAAGCGACAAGTTCCAGTTGTACTTTTTCCTTGAATTTTTTGATCAGTTTAAAGCTGGTAAAGAAATTGTCAAAATAGAACTTATGTTCGTGAGGATTTTCCACTACTGAAATTTTCTTCATACTAACATCTCCTCGCAATCCAAAACTTGGTCTTTGCTGTCGTCACTAGAAGCTTTTCCTTCATACACTTCAGTATGAAAACAGTATCCGGTTTCACCACAGCATCTAGCCCATTGCTTGAACCCACATTTAATGGGTTTACTCTTGATAAACTGCTTCAGATAATGATGACCATAGTATCTTACCATTTGCTCATCAATACCAATGTTAGGAGAGAAGACTCCAAATTTCAAAAACTTACTATTTAGTTTATCAATTAAAGAGCGAATTTTATAAAGTTTATCTCGTTTTGCAAATGGTTGAGTTGAAATGTTTGAATTATGGTTGAAGTATATATATTTTTTTAATTCGAGATATCTATTCTTTGACATACATCGTCTAACAATTTGTACATTTAGATCATTCTGACCAGTACATTTGCTCCTGTAGCAAAAAGTGATATCCAGACAATATGAGAATAGTAAAAAATTTTTGAGACAGTCTATAGGTAACGTAAAATCATGACGATTATTCTGTGGCGTACAATATGAGTTACAACATCTTCATCAAAAAAAAAAATTTTAGCTGGTCCTTTACGTTTTTTGTTCTAATATTGCAATTATTATTTTCATCGCATGATAAGGAAACGCTTGTACTTTTTGCCAATTGGAAGTAGAAACATTACATTTCCTCTTTCCACTAGTTTTTGGTCCTGAAGATAATGATTTTCTTTTAGAAGTGATGTCATCTACAACTACGTTGTCTGGATTGTAATGAATTTCAACTAATTCAGGCACTTCAATGGGCACTGAATCCTCCAATTCATTCTCATCTATTTCTTTTACGTCTGATATATTTTCAACGTTTTCAGGTAGCAACTCCACGATATCAATTTTACCATACTCATCATCATCGTCAAAAAAGCTAGGATTTTCTACCATATGTAAAATGATAAATATTTTCGTAACACTATAATCAATGAAAACAAAATTATACTTTACATAAATTTTCACTTACAAATATACATGACATTGACTATGATCCCCAAAGGGGGATTTATTTCAAAAAGGTCGTAAGCGAATATAATAACAAATTTGGTGAAAACTTAGTAAACTATAAAGACAAAAACATATAAGGTTTCAACACTGTTAGGCTGTAATTTTATGTTTATAATTTTTTAAATTATTTTTAACAACACAAATGTGGTAATCAAAATTATAACGTACTTACCTTAATAATTTCGACAAAATGTTAACAAATGTAAATGTGTTTCACAAATAAATACTTTTCAATTATAACACTGGTTTATCTGATGTTTCAAGAGCACATAAAACCTCAAAAAGTATAAGCTTATGCTAAACTTGTCAAAACTGGTCTTATAATAGACACAAGCCCCATTTGGGGATCATGGCAGTCAATGGGTTAAAGAAAAGTGTACAGTTGAATCGGTAATTTATTTCACTTTTGATACAGGATTACCATTTTCATTACCATGTTTGATAAAATTTTGGATTTCGGTCAGCATTTTGGTGTCAAAAATATACGACAAAAAAAAAATTGCAGTTATAACGGGTGTTCATTTAAAAAGTGCATCAAGTTGCCTTTGAAAACAATCGAATAAAAATGTAACTAGAGGACGCGAGGTTTTTTATTAACATGAACAGAAATTATATTTGGCAAATTTGAAATTCTGACAGAAGGGAGCACATCCCTTTCTTGCGGCATCTTCGTCTATCAAAGTCAATAACGACTTGATGCACTTTTTAAATGAACATTCGATATATGGGCCAAACTGATTAATTAATTCCACATGGTCTGTCCTGTATTTATTTGTAAATAATTAAAGGTCTTGTTTTTCGATTATTATCTAATAACATATAATAACATATAATTACGGATATTTTGACCAAAATAAAATTTATGTAATCGAAATCATTGGGCTAATCTCGGTGCTTCCGTATGAACCTTTGCCAAGTTAAAAGCATAACGAGGTCAAGATCCTTCAAGGCTTCGCGCAAATTATGCGAAATTGTTATCTAAGTAAAGTCGCTTAAACTACGAGGACTTTATCATCGCTGACGTTTGCGCATTTTTCAAAACAAGTATGGACATTTCCGGCCCAGTTCGAGCGATTTAAATATCGCGCGCTAATCGATTTGACACCCGGCCGGCTGATTTGCTCACGTGAACAGAGGAATATTCCAGACGCAGTTTGTTTATTTTGGTTTTCGTGCGCACAAAACTTTGTGTCCTCGTTTATACAGTCGGCGTTTATTGTTAACAACAAAAAGGCCGATCAGTGTGCTGCAGTTTGCGATGGCAAGTTCGTTCCAAAAACTGAAAGATTTGGATTTGTCGCGTGATGAAGTCGAACGCATCGGCGAGGCCTTAAAGAAACAGGAATTCAGGAAACTCCTCGCAGACTACGTCGAAGAGATACAAAATCCGGCCAACAAGAAGCTCTACGAACAAGAAATCACCCAACTGGAGAAGGAGCGAGGCGTCGACGTGACTTTTATTAACCCGCAGCCAGGTTATGTCATCAAAACCAGTGTTGACGGAAGCAAGAAATGTTTTATTAACGTGTGCGTTAACGAGCACATCAACAAGCCGACGTCATCGCCCACTTGCAGAGAAGGTGCGAAGGGCCTCCAGTGGTCGCTGCCCCATTCCTTGACGCCCCCCAGGGAGGACATCGACAACAAGGGGATAAGATGTCAAGTTTACGACGTCGTCTTCCACCCGGACACCCTTCACATGGCGCACAAAAACAAAGCCTTCTACAACATGTTGAACGCCACCGCCTGCGAGGCAGTCGAATCCAATTTCGACGTGAAATTGGACAATAGGAATCTGAAATTTCCCAAACTGCAGTATAAGGGGATGCCGCACGCGAGCGTGATCCGCAAACCCTCTGAAGATTTCGTGGCTCAAAAGATGGAACCCAGTGAGAAAGAATTTTTTGATAAAATTTACGCACAAGCCGACGCCAACCAATCGAAATTCCCCAAGAAGACCAAGAAGTCGCCCAGAAAAAGCGCCGCTGATGATAAGTCCAGTTACACCACCCCAAATTATGTGATAAAACACCGCAGTCATGTCGATATTCAGGAATTCGTCGAGGACAAACAGGCGAAAATGCACGCTGCCATTCCTAAGGAATTAATCGTAGAGATAAATCTGCCCCTTCTGAAATCATCGTCCGACATCACTTTGGATGTGACTGAAAAAACAGTACAATTAATCAGTGAGAAACCTTCAAAGTACAAATTAAATTTAACCTTACCTTATCGCGTTAATCAGGATAACGGGAACGCGAAGTTTGATAAAGACTTGAAAAAATTGATTATCATGTTACCCGTTAAGCGTACTTTGATGGATTACACCCGCGATGATAGTGGCGTTGAAAGTGATCATGGATCCCCCACAACTCCAGAATCAGAAGAAGATTTCTGTGAGAAAGATAAAGTGTTCGGTGAAAGTGGATACAGGACAAACTTTTTAGATGGAAATTGCCATTATGATCTACCTGAATTTACATGTCATCTTTTTGAGAATATTCTAGCATTTACACTTAACGTTAAAAACGTTGATGAGAGCTCAATTAGAAAAACCATTGAAGATTCTTCATTACACATCAAATTCACCAGTGTTAGTCCTAGTTATTATTCAGCACATTATGCATTTTATGTGAAACTGCCCTCACAAACTGTAATTGAAGATGGAGTGCAAGTAGAAACATGGGATAATAATGTTATAGTCCAGATACCTTTTAATTGTGATAATGAATTAAAGTACTATTTCTATGGCCTAAATGATCTTGATTTGAAACAGAAATTTCTTGAAGAGCCTTCAGTATTGAATAGCGTCCTGCAGAATACAATACCTGAAGAATCTGAACTTGAAATTTCACCAAAATCAGATGAAATTAACGAAGAAACGACTGAAATTAGTAATGTAACAGAGAAAAGCACTGCAATTAATATTTCTGGTACTTCTTATGAATCTAGTGGTGATGAATTAAGCTGTAGTTTTAGCCCGTCCAAAAGTAAAGGTATCCTGAAAAGGTTATCATCGAATAGATATTTTGTAGGTCGCAGCATTTCAGAGTCAAGTTTGGATGATATTGTTTGTTCTTCTGTGGATTCGGCGATACCAGAAGATGGAGAAATTTCAACGAGTTTGAAAAAAACCGTGCGTTTTAATGATGTGATAATGAGACAGCTTTATAGGTACAAATGTTTCTCAGTTTTAATTAATTATTACTAAACTGATTTTTTTACAGATCCAATTCAAGTATTCTTGGACAAAAGAAGAAAAATCAAAGAAAAGCTAGAAACAAAAAGCGCGCACAAGAACGACGACACAGTGAGAGTGAAGCATCAGAGCTCGAAGATAAGAAAGAAGATGAAACTAAAGAGCTGAGTGATAATCAAAAAGAAGAATCCAGTGATTGTAAAGAACATGAGAAGAACGATTACATTGCCAGTGATATTTTCGATATGGATATGAGTTTTTAATCTTTCTTTTTATAATTTTGATGTAAAAGGATCATGTGGTAGGGATTCTAAAATATATGATAGTTTTTGCACGTACTATTCAATTTTTAGTGTACCAGTCAATGCATAAAAGTAACAAAAAGATGATGGATTGAATCCAGAATTGTAATGATAGGTTTTGATACTTGGTTTGTTGACAGTACAATTTAGTAGTTTTACATGTTGCATGTGATATTTTTTGCTGTTTTGCTTTTATTTTGTGAAAATAATATCACTTGGTGATTTTACAATTGTTTGTACTTTTTGATGTTCCATTTAGGAATGTACTACACATAATCATGGATTATTATCAATAAATTTACTTACCTAAAAATAGAGTTTGTTATTATTCATTTATGTGGAATTTAAGTTATAATACACTTCGTTTTCTTTGTATTACTTGTAAACATTAGAGAATAATGGAAATTTTTATTGTTAAATAGACTTACCTAATAAGATTTCAATTTGTTATGTACTTAACCCAAAAATAAACGTAAAGCGTTAATTCTTTTTTAAATTGGATCAAATAAATTCAAATTTTTTTGTTCATCACTTGCGGTTCTGTTTTTATCTTCTTAAAAAGGAACAAGATTCTTATCTCTGCATTTTAACTGCCTGAAATTTACTGCAACTAGGAATCAGTTGATTAAGAATAGAAAAATAATAAAATAATTACTAATCTACATTTGTGGTTTTAAATTCAAAAGTTAACTTTTCAACTTACCTTTGTTTTAAAGTTGAAATTTTGTGGAAAAAAGCAGTTGTGTTGTGTAGTGAGTTGATAGTTATTTTTTAACGTTTTAATCTCTTTATTTTAAAAATGTATCGCGAAAAGGTTACAATTATATTAAAATTAAACATTATTTTGTAAATCCAAGTCCATGATTGTGCGAATGCAAGATCGGTGTATAATGTATTGCCTGCCTACGACTGAGTTTGGTAATAAAAAATTTAACATTTCGATTTAATATTTCATTGGGAAGCTATTAAAATGTCATATATGTGCTATATTCGATTTACTATAAATTTGAAATAAAGCTCTCAAATTTTGTGAGTTTATGACTAACACTGAATACAAGCTAAAAAAGTAAAATCGAATTTTCTCGAAAATGGCTGCCAGTACAACTTAACCCATTCAAATATGTTGTGATTTAATATAAATGGATCAAACCAAACATTATAATGTTTGGTTTGATCCAGAAAGGGGATATATAATTATTTATCCCCTTGTAATACCAACTTCCACTGATAAATCAAATATGTGAAAAATATGATTTAAATGTGTTACATTAAAAATGCGGTGTGGGAAATTTTTGACAATTACGTATAACGATATTTGGATTAGCGAAACGACAGTCAAACGCATGTGTCTTATTATGTTAATACAAAAAAATTAACAAAAATTGATCATATATTGGTTGCCACAGTGAAGGTTTAAACTTTTGGCCACGTTCACAAATTTATTGAAGATTTTTAAAAAATAGTTAGCAATTCTCGTACTCTCCACTATTAAAATTTTTGACACAGATCACTATTGCATTTTATTTATTTTTTGATTTTATTTATATATTTTCTTTCTATTATTATTTAATTATATTTCAAAGACTGTTTGGATTTATTTATCTTTTAAAGTAATGTAGAAGTGAACGTGACCTTTTGTAAAACATTGAAACTGGTGGACCATATTAAAGAATACTTATCTGATTTATGAGTATGTAGTTTCAGTTTTACAATTTTGTAATGCAGGTTGGTAAAAACAAGCAAACCGCGATTCGTTTTCTAAACTCCTTGAAACACAAAAAAGACATGATCTTCGAAAAATTACTATTATAATACTTCCCTTTCGAGGAAGTAAAAATGTTTGAAATTAAGACCAACTAACTATTTAAATAACTGACTGATTTCAACAAAATTTTAATACAAATCGAATTCAAAGAGTTCCTAGTATCTCAATTTTAGCAATGTAAGAATAAATTCAAAAAATTATTATTAAGAGTATTTTGAAATGAATATAAAAGCAAAAGAATATAATAGATTAAAAAAAACTGTTACACGCCAGTACAAACAGAACTTAAAAAAAGTGATTTATTTCTGTACGAAGGAGGACTGTGTGGGAAGTGAATAATAAAATACTTTCACTGAAGAGCTATAATAAATTGGAGTGCAGGAAGAACGTAAGAAAGATTCTTTGTGGTAGGAGAGACATCTTGATATTGTAAAAAAACTTACTTTCTAATGAAAATATTTTGTAAAATTTTCATCTACAAAAATTCGAAAAATCAAAAATGGAATGTATTGCCATTAAATGAATGCAATTCCATAAATAATAATCAAGAACCTTAATAGACGGTTTTATAGAACTAGATTTACTGTATGATTCAAGTGAAGTCATAAGGTTTTTGTTTTTGACAGCTACTCTTGATCAGAAAATTTTTTTAATCATAGGGTATAATATCAGGTGCTATCTGACGGCAGATAATAGTAAATATACATCCAACACTCTGGTTGTTGTCAAACGTGATGTGATAATGAGATTTTGCTGATAACTTCTTATCAGATTATCAAAATGAGTGACAGTTAAATATAAATATTTTAAATCAGCAGTAGGTAACTGTTGGCAGTCTTAATTATGTACCATCAGATGAAGGATAAGAGATTTAACATCCAGACAAAATGTTTGATAATAAATTATGTTCCAGCTTTGGGAGAAATTACGATTCACTCTAGTCTTTACATTTCTGTCTTACGAGAAACAAGAATTATTGCAGAAGGAGAGCTAATATACGTGAGCTCGTAAGTGACAGATTATCAGTATAAGTTTATGATGGAGTCTCACAAAAATTTTTATATGAGTTATCGTCACTGTCATCGATTTTTAAAGAAACAGAACAGAACTGACAAAAATATGTAATCGTGAGATTATTATTCCGTATAATATGACTGTTTTGAATTATGATTCATTTATTAAAGTAAATAGTAAGAAAAAAGAAAAAAAGCAAAGAAACAAATGTTAAATAAGAATATACGAGCATGATAAAATCTAGTTTACCTTTAATCTATAACTATAGTTCTTAAATTAAATAGTCAATAATCTTCATAATAATTTCGAAGAAAGCGTGAAGCTATTTTACAGTAAAATAAAGTATATGTAATTTCGTCTTTATCATGATGTCTGTACCAAGTTTCGTCAAAATCTGTTCAATCAACACTACGATTTAGTGGGGTACTGATGACAGACTTTTTTTACTAAAAATTCATATTTTCAATTTAATATTACAACTATTGTTCGTCTACAATGTTTTGAAACGGAAAAAACCCCTTTGTTTTTTATGTATCATTTATGGTTAAAATAGGTAGTAATTCTATTGTTTTGAATAAACACATACAATAAAAACAGCTGGAATATGTAAACTTTGCAGACACTAACTTTAAAATTGAAAGATAACATATATCAGACGTTTTGTTTTGTTTGTTTCAATTTACTTCAGTTGTTATAGTGGATATACCGTTATGAACTTTCAGACACGAAGATTATATTAGAAATTGTGTAAATATTTTGTAACCCTTGTTCTCGACTTGTTTATTTAAAATACATTTGTTTCCGCATTCTCCTTTTCAGGCCATAGATGTCAATCTACACAATTTCGATTACGATTGAGTTCTAATCAATAACAGTCAGCTCTATTAGAATAAAACATTTTTTGTTTCTGTTACACATTATTATTACGAGTAGACATAATACGTTCATTTTAAAAAATACCTTGCGATCAAAAGAAAGTCATTCAATTTTGATAAAGTTATCGGAAGAAATAAATTTTTGAATTGTGACGTCATAAATTAAGGTTTTCGCTAAATAAACCTTGTAATATAGTTTCCAAGAACTTGTGGAATGCCCTTTAGCGCTTTATTTCCATTGTAAACCCTAGGACAACAGGACAATGAACATCTTAAATATTTGTTTTCCGGTTTAACCTCATTGTGCCAAAGGTACAAATTCTTGTTTGCTTGCTGATGGTGAACAAATTAAACACTATCTAATAATAATAACAATGATTTGGCTAAAACTTTTGTCTCAAATATTAACCGACGTCAGCGCCCTCTAACTTGAACTATTCACTGGTTAAAGTTCCCAATGCTTACGCACTTTCAACAGAGTAGAGTTTGTTTAATTCGTTCCGAGTATTATTAATGGTTCTCTGCTTTTGCTCCTAAAAAAAAGAAAAAGTAAAAACAAAGGATTTCACAGAATTTTAAAATTAATTAGCACCAGCGGCAGCTCATTTGCGCTTGATCTAAATGCATAATAACTACTGACATAAATAGAGCCGCAGTGTTATCGAAATCACAATATACACGTTTGAGCTTCAGTGCTTTCGCTCTGATTTTATTTAAAAATGAATCCTCACGATGGCCATTTTCAAATCCGGTAATTGACACTCTCCAATTTTTTTCCGGTAACGTTTTCACCAAATTTTTCCGCGTTTAATGTTTTGAATAAAGAGCTTATGTTGATGAAGTATATTTTTGTAACTAAAAAAATATTTTTTTTTTGAAGAAAGTACGCTCAATAGCAAAAATCATAAATCTGAACTTGTTCGCAGTATATCACCCATTTATTTTTAAGTTATATTGAAGGGTTAATAGTAATCGCTCAGCCATAATATTAAAGATCGAAAAATTTACAATATACCAGCTCTACTAGTTTATGGCAGACCCTTTTAAGCTGGCATGGCAGCCTGCTATAAAATAACAAGACAATAAAAAAGTTGGCCTCTTATTGAGATATAAGTTAAAATGTAATCTTGTTAAAGCAGCAGAACTCAATTATTCATTAAAATTTGAATACGAACATTAAGACATTTATGAAATAGCCTTGCGGGCTTTTGATTTTGTGAATATTTTCTGATGTAACACCAATGATTTTGGCTCGTATTTCACATTTTTTTAAGGTCATAAATTTCCATTTAACTGTATAATACACGCATATAGTTCATCTATCAAAATCAGATTAATGTATGAAAGAGCTGAAAGATTTAATCGATAAAGTGTAAACCTAGTCCTCATCACTTCATAAAAAGATAACCTACCCGATGTGAACGTAAAGTTTATCGTCAAAAAATCTGTAAGAACTATGGAGGTTTATCCAAAAATTTTAGTGTACAGTTTATAAAACTTTATTGCTTCGTTATTATGAGCTTTGTTACGTGTAGTTCCATTTATAATTAAATTTTCCGGTTTCGTAACCTTCACAGCTTTATGGGTTATTTTTCGTCTCTGGCTAATTTTACAGGTTTATTCGGACGACATTATGATTTGTAGACTAATTTTAAACATAACTGCATGATTGTATAATTTCCGTTCAATTAGTTGCACTGGTTATAATTTATTTACGCTAAAACGTAATGTCCTTGATTTTAGATATTTTATTTTGAGAGGTTGGACAAGGAATACGTAAGGATGCAGAAACTTTACACAATTTAAAGTGAAATAGGTGTATACTTTATTAATAAGTATGTGACACTTTCATATCAAACGTAACTAATAATGCCAAAAAAATTATTTATCCCGAATCAATTACATAATTTGGTATATACTGACACAAACGGTTATTTTCTGTTTTTAGAACGCTTCGTTGTGCGTCGTTAAGGAACAAGAATACAAGAAAAGTTTTTTCTTTATAACAGAAGCAGGACAAAGAGAAATGTAATAAAAGAAAAAACTTTCATAATTTGTGTTTTTAAGTTTATATTTCACAGTTTCAAATTCAATATATTTCAGATAATATTCCGGGATGTCATAATCTGTTGCAGAATTGCAATGAAGTTTGTATATACAGTTTTATTATTTCTTACTCTTACACTCTTACACAATAACTAATAAAAAAATAAGTTACTGTAAGATTGTTTGGCCAAGTATTATTATAAAAGAGATCTCAATGAAATATTGTGTGGACCGTTTAAGAAATCTTTAGAAGTGACGTTTATTTAACTGAATTTTTTAAAATATAAAAAGAACCGTAGGGAGCATTTGTTCCATTTATAAGTTAAAAGATAACTAACTTGCAAATTGAAGCGCATTTAAGAAAAAGTTTTCTTTTTCTAAAAGAAATATGATGTTCATGATGTTTTATTGTTAGCTGGATTTATAAAAATGAAAATAATAATACCTACTGGTAATAATACCGCAAACAAACAAATTAAATGTTTCTATTAAATATGCAGTTTGCAGTTAATAGATTCGCTAATTGAACTTGAAACGGTTAAAATTGAATAACAACAATGTAAATTCACATATGTAAGATAATAAAAAATAGATTCGGATCGCAGGAATTTTACATCACGCTAGAGAATACATCCACTGGATACATTCGTTTGCGACAAATGTGTGAAAATGAATGTCCGTTACAATGTTAGTTTTGCTAAAATACGTGTTTTTACAATAATGTTTGTTGATGTTAATTAGTTATGGTTTATAGGAGTCCTGTAATGGTGTTTTATTTTTTCTCAAGTAATTTTTGATCATCTCATCTTTTATGTCAACTCTTATGTCTTCAACTTTAAAACCTACATAGATAGTTATAACATATAAAAACTGTTACTGGGGTCATTTTTTGAAAGTATTATTGAATTATCTGCCAAAAGCAGATGCGTTACAAAGCTGGTGGAGGCGGCCTCTATTCTCCTAATAAGATCATTTTATTATTATTTTTTTTAACTTTTCGGTTTTTTCACTTCAGAGATTTTGAGACAACATGTAATTTGGGCAGAATATTCAAAATTCCGAGAAGATCTCTACTGCAATTTTGAGTGTAAGAAGAAATAGGTATAAAGGGACTAACTGAAGAGGAATTGAAATATTCTCGTAATCTACAGTTTCACTTGTTTATTAATCTTGTTTTTTTTACCATATAAAGTAATTTTTTTATATATTTTTTATTATTGAATACTTTTAATTGTTCTTAAATTATCCATTTCTTTTATCTTTGTAACTTTTTTAATTAGTCCGTAACAAATTAAATAAAAAAAAGTTTTTAGACATTTTTCTTGACTGAACTTAATGTTTTTATAATTCGAATGATTTATTTTGTTTACCTTTTCACTTTCACTTTCACAGTTTTAACAATTTTTTATTACATATATTTTATTATCCTAGATGTCTTTACAAAACTTACATGTCATGTAGGTATAATAAAGTATTTTATATTTCATTAGTTAAGACTAAGGAAGTATTTTCTAGAGATGAAAATTTTTCACTGTGAAAGTACGCAGTTTTTATCCAATTACGTGAAAACGAGAAAAAACAAAGTTATGGAGATAATAATCGTAACATGCATTTACAATAATGCTAGTTGTATTGCTAGTAATAAATTGTTATTGTTATAAATTTGGTTACTTTAATCAACTCGAACATTTAAATGTGAACGGAATCAAACGCTACATATGAACATCCAGCCATTTTCGATAGAAATAATGAGCAATAGTTGTTTACCTAACGTGTTCGGGAAATTAATTTTCCCGCATGAGCACTTTGTTTGCAGCACGACCGAAGGGAGTGTTGCATTTAATGCGAATGCGGGAAATGCGTTTTTCCACGCGTCGGGAAGAATCGTAAAATACCTATTTTGGGGTTATGAGTACAAAAAATATTTTATTTGTTCTACCATATAAAGGCAATAATAATAATGACTATATAATAATAGGGAACCACCAAATGTGTACCTAATAATTTAACAGTAAAAATAATAATATTAGTATTATAGCTTGTGATAATATCATTTGAAACTAAATAATGTCGTGATTTTTAAACCACTTGACAGGACCATTATTGTTATGGTGTTATCATTAATTACCTAGATGTTTACATAATATTACAACTTTTATTGTCAGCCATAATTATAACTACAGTTGACATGTTCTGTCAGCAGGCTTATCTTATCTTTTATCTAATTACGAAAAATATTTGTTATAAGTATATTCATAAATTCATGAGTTCTGAATGATTCAATTGCATAAAATTTAAAATAGCTGATTCTTTCGTAACCATAGGAAATATGACAGGATTTAACACAGTTTTATAGTGTAAAAGAAGAATTGTTGAAGAATTAATAACACAAATCCATTAACAAACACATCACGTTTGCTTTATGTGTCAAACATTCAATATTTTTTGTTGAAACTGTATCTTTTTTACACATATAACATTGTAAATTTGAAATTATATCTCTTTTCTGTTGCAATAAATTCAAGAAAAAAATAATATAATATAATAAACAATATAACGGTGAAGCTGGTAAAATATATGTATATATCCTGCAAAATTACAACTACTCATGCGGTTAAATCCACCACTNNTTCAGCACTAGTGTTCAATGTATGATCTTTGTTAAGAAATTTGCTGACTATATGACATGATCATAATAATATCGTCTTTTGAATTTCAACAATTAAATTTTCTTTTAAATTTAAGGTGTTTATATTACGGATTAGAGACTTGGGTACTATTCCCGTAATTGAAATAACTAACGGTAAAATTGAAATTTTTTCAACATTCCATAAATTTTTAATTGCAACAGAAAGTTGTAAATATTTATCAGTTTTTGTGTTGTAGGTCTGTAAGAGGTTGTGTGAATTTGGCACGGCCATATCTAAGAGTTATACTTGTCGAGTCTTTTGGCGACGATATGTGTATCAGTTAAAACAATTCTGTCCCAATACAGTTTATAGTTATCGTTTTCCAAATAACTGCAAGGTGTATTGTACGATTTATGATCTTGTATTAAATCATATTCTAAAGCCAATTGTTCATGAATAATTTTGAGAAATATGTTGTCTCTTTTTGTATTCGGTTCGTGCCAAAACAGAACAAGATGAAATGATGTGTTCAATTGTCTCTGATCTCGTCTTACAAACCTTACATCTATCATCAGTTATCGATTATTAATTATCACTACGCAAAACGTCGAAAATTCTCTTTAGTTCTTATTCAAATTCCTTCAGTTCCATTCAGTTTGTGTTGATGCTTCGAGGATTGAAATAACAGGCCGGAAATATGCAGTCAAAATGAAAACATCCTTAGAAGTTCCAAAATGCATATTATAATTAGTTAACGGTTCATAACTCATTTTCGAACATATTTGATGAAAGTATAAAATATGTTGATCCGAAGACTTACATATAAAGGCGGTAAGTAAACACGAAAGATCTTATTATCTTACGATCTTCTCTCTTTTCAATTTTAATGTACGTCATTGACTAAGAATTTTATTACCAATAATTAATGCTATTACCAAGTTTTGCTAACTACGTTATTTAGTTATAAAGTTTCTGCATTCGCTCTGTTCTTTCTTAGTTAGAACAGGACTACTGGACTAAATAAATAAAAGTAGTCAAAGAAGTTATAGAGACACAAAAAAATACTCACAGAGTTGGAAAATTTTGCTCTCACGTAATCCATGATGGTGTTAAGAAGCCGTGAAACGTAATAAAACTTTGCTTCCTCTAAGGGTATGCTGACCTTTTAGCATTCATCAGTGAGGTGCGGTTGATAGTAATTATTCCTTTCCCTAATTTATCCGTAAACCAGTAATAAAACGAGGGGTAAGGGGTTGTCATAATATTAAATAGATCCTGCCGACACAGTAAATTGATTGCTAAGATTAATTAGCTACAAGAGACATTATTAAAACTCGATTGATTCAGCACGATGCTGTACAACCCAAACAGAGAGAGTTTATTGTTTTGGAGACAAAGTCTCATCAAATTTCCTAGAACAAAAAATGTTCTGCTTCGCTCTTTATCGCATCTTTAATAACTGCTGATCAATTTGTTTGAAAGACAATTGGGCTTTGATCTTTAATCTGCCAGGAGCAATTATAACAATCAAAGTGTAAGCACCGTGTATAAACATGAAAGTGGCAATCTCCACATTACATACGATAATTTATATTAAATACTACGGGAAAATCCGGGAATGGGGACGCTCTGGTATAGTCCTTGCGCAAGCGTATCCCACAGGAGTATTCCCGGGAAACGACAGCTTCACTCGTCGGGAATTCTGGCCGCATATTCGCATCGCCGTGTCTCTCCACGAGTTAAACTTCGCGAGTAAAATAAATGTGTAATTAAAAATATTTTAACCTTCAATAAAGAATCTATTAAATAAAAGTAAATTATTTAAACAATTCACGCCTAGTTAAAATCGCAACCAATCAATTCGTTAGGATGAAATTCTTGAACTAATTAGCACTTTTTAAAAATAAATTAATTATTAATTTTGGAACTAAAAAGTGTGGTTGTGTGATGTAGTTCAAGTACATAGATTTTTCTTAAAGTAGTAAGTATATATGATGAATTTTAATGTTTTTAGCTTGCGTACCTGTTGCGCTCTAACATTATTATTGCGAACTGAAATATGATTTTAATCATTATATTAATGGATTTTGTTTTTTCTAAACAAAATATTTCAACAATTTGAAACCAAGTGTCTCAGAAAAGAAAATTTTAAAATGCTTTGTGGGGAAAATCTCTGTGTTTGCTTAAAGGATACTGCTAAGCAGATTAACAATCCTTTAATATAATCGGAAGAGAATTTACAAGAGAATTTATAATATTAGACATTTTTATAAGTCGCTTGCATATAATAAATAAATTATCGATTCCGGAGAGATTAGATGTAATGTTGTCGAATTCTTTCTTAAAAATTTTAAAAAGGAATCTCTTTTGTCCGAGTTAAAGTTATTAATATTTATACGATAAAATAATTAATCTCTTTAACACCTCAATTTATTCTTTCGTTCCTCAATAATATTCAAATGAACTTATTACAATTTTAAAATGATACTTTAACCTCCCTTGAAGAACCCATAATGGAGTGTTTTGCATAATTTTTGAGATTGAAAATGAACTTTTTTTGGTGTTAAACTATTCTGAAAACATTTCATGTTCGTTCTTAGCACATCTCCAGCTTACACGAACTCTTTAAATAGATTTAATTTTACGTATGTACATACATACGTCGGAAGTAAACTGGTGTGCATCATTTGATATATTATAAATTTGTGCAATAGGGTTTATCTATTTTTAAGTTTGATAGTGAAAATAGTGATCGTAACACTTGATGTAGAGTTTTTCAATTAATTAAGGGATTTACTAGATAATTCACGCAAAGTGAATGGTGGAATGCAAATCGCCGACATAATTAGAGTTGGGTCTATTCCCTTTATAAAACTTGTTGCTTGATAAGGAATTAATCTGAGCATCAAACACAAAGAAAAATTTTTAATTTTTACTCTGGTCTGGAAGCTAAAATTTACTGTGGAATGGTGGATTTTAATTATTTTTATTTTTATAATTTCAGTCAGACAAATAAATCAGTTATTTTTCTCTTACATCCTTTAGTTTTTTTCTTGAAAGTTGTAAACAGAAAAATTCACAGCAAAACCACTGAAATAACATATTGCAGGTGGTGACTGATAATCATCTTTAAATCCATGGCTATTAACAGATTATTTATAGCTCTACATGTATATACACATTTAATATATGGTTGAAATTTTAACTTTTTAGCTGACATAATATCCCATCTCATGTTATTAGAAAACAGATATTTGACTCAGCTATTTTTAAATAAATATTTTATTTAAAACAATACTTAGTTTTATCAAACTAATAACAAAATGATTGTGATGATAGTGAATGAAAAATTATTGTGAAAAATATCTCTTATAGAGCATTAACTAATTTATTGTTCTGTTTAAATGGGGCATCTCAACATCTGCGCTTGTACAGGGTCGCTAAAAAGTATGGAAACAGTTAAATATTTTGAAAATGGTTTGTCGTAATTCTTTGAGATTTGGTTCAGGCTTAGGAAAAGTTCTATTACTTGTAATTTTTGCAATTTTATATCTTCATTTGTTTTTGGGACAATAAGAGTAACTTGATTTTTTTAAATACCTTATAATACCTTTTTAAATTTTACATTTTTAAAAAGAGCATATTCTTTTGAATTCAATAGTGTAGTACATGCATATCTTATTTTTCATCAAAGCTTAAATAGTTAACAGGTCGTATGTGAAAAATACTAATTTTGCAACGTTTTGCATACAAGATTTTCTGTAATTTTGAGTCATATAAAAGATGCTAAACATTCAAAAATTTAAATGGTTTTCTATTATTGAAGAGGAAGCCGTTACACCTGTTGTCAATGAAATAGTAAATAATTATTAAATCTAGAAAGTTGTTCTAAATTTTCATTTTTTCCACTAGTTGCAATATGAGATTTCATGTTCATGTTCACTAGCGCCAATATGGAATCTCATATTGCGACTAGTGCGAATATATGCATCATTTTGACATTGAAAACGAGAATAAAATGTCATTATATTAGGTCAAAATTACAGAAAACAAAATTAAACGAGTTTAATAAAAAAATAAATAAAATTTAGTTACCTTTGAAAATTGTTGTCATTATTCTATCATAGTTGTATTATCCACTTTAAGCAATTAATTATTGTAAAAATACTACGTTTAAGTGAAATCGAAAGTTCTTATGATGCTAGGATATGGGGATAGAAGATGAAGCTATGGTGAAGTTGTAGATCTTTTCAATGAAAATCTCCAAATCGAGAACCGTCGGGTCATCAACCATCTCAAAAACTTTGCAATGTTTAATGAAACTGGAACTGTTAAAGAACGTTCAAAATTTGGATGATCAAACATTGTTACAAACGATA
>QDEB01013075.1:0-10359 GCA_004193795.1 Asbolus verrucosus | reverse complement strand
TATATATATATATATATAGATAAATATCCTACAAAAATTATTAAACACCCCTAACAATCGATTATGTGTCAAGTCAACCAGCGATACTTTTAAATGAAATTGTCACATATACATGCTAATTTACTTCACACCAGAAACACGAAAACCAAGTATCAATAGTGAACTATCTATAAGGAAACATCTCGAAAATGATGCATATCACTGAAGAAACAGCCAGAATTTATAGTCAACCAAAACAACAGTTTTTCACCCAAAGAATTATTTAAAATATTACTATTTCATAATTTCATTATTATTTGTTGCCGTATATTATTATTCTTTCATTTCGATAATCCGCACGAATGACATTGACTATTTTCATTTTAAATACACTCAACATCCAATTAAACGATTTTATTGGTGTTTGGACACTTAATTAAATTATTTCAATATGGACACAAAAATAGTTTTGATGAGAGGAGAAATTGTCAAAATTGTATAATCGATGTAATTGCTATAATAAAAAATTCTTCATAAAAAACAAGTGAGGGACTACATGATAAAAAATGTGCTTTAACATAAAAAAATCTATAGATCTAGCAACTACGTTGACCTTAACTAATAATTCATTTTAAATAGATAGAGGTCTTTGCATTGATCAAATACCAACAAACCTACAGAAATTTTTTGGTCACATTTTAAGTCTTAATTCTTACGTATTATGATATTCTCTGGTTTTTCCGATGTCTGAAAATGCAATTTTGCAATTTTAAAATGCCACACGCTCACAAATTCGAATTTTTGAGTTATTTTAATTTTTTATTGAAAATTTTACCTGTTTTCAATTTTAGTAAAAAAAATTTTAAATTTTTGAAGAAAATAAATTTTATAATTTGTTTAATATTACTTCGAAAAGAAAATGTAAGTTTAACAGAAAGATACCACTTTTGCTTTCGCACTTTTTTTAATATGTTATCATTTGATATATACTGAATGTCCCAAAGATGTGTAAAACTATAGTTATGGCCGTTTAAATGAGAAAAGTTATATAGGTGTTCCAGTGAAATCGAGAAATTTAACTTTGTATCAAACTGATCACCTGTATAAATACTCTATTTGCTTAATGAATTAGCCAAATTAAAGACAAATTTATAAAGAAACTTTTTTAGTTTTTTGCATTTGTTTTTTTGTCAACCCGTTAATATCTCAAAAATGAGGAACGTATTTTTTTGATATGATTTTTTTGTTCTTTACTGTATCGCCTGATGTTATTTTTCAGATTACCTCCACTTTTGTTGAAAAACTGGAATTTTTGGGATTTTAATCAAAACAGAAATTTTTGTGCATAGCTCGTTGATTCTATATGACAACTGAATTTATTAAAAGATTGCAAGAATTTGAAATTTTTTGATATTTAACTTTCGTTAATTCGAAAATGTTGTGATTCAACTGTTTCAAATTTCTTATTTTCGAGTGCTTTATTCAAGAAATTATCAACAGCGAAGCGCGATTGTGCCAACAGTTAGATCAGTATCATCGAAATTAATCAAGTTGATTAATTACACCTATTTATCAATCCATGAATTTTCAAAACAACCTGCTTTAAATAATTTGTCCACATCTATTCACTACTGATTCAGATCGAACATCGAGGCCCTACTTCAGTTCTTCAATAATAGCGTGCATAAACCTCAGCATGAAACATGACGTCATATGCAACATGTCAAAGTAAATGTCCTGGTTTCCGATCATTTTTGATGAGTTTCAGATACCTCCATATTTTTATGCTTTTACAACTGAATTTTAAGTCTCTGGTCGATAATCTCGATGGCTATGGTACGAAAACGTGTACTCATTAGGGAAGGTAGATATTTGCTATGGGTCAAATTATTTCCAGTTAATTAGCTCCACAACGCAATTTCATTAAAAAAAGACGTCCTGCGACACTTAAAAATCGTTTACCTCCAAACATTCTGCTCTACATTTTAAACATTCTTGGAATGATTTCACGAATTTTTGACCACCCTTCAGACATTCCTCCTGTTTCTGTTTCAACACAAATCACTACGCACCAGCGAGGATGTCATCTGTCGCTGTCAATAAAGTACTTCTTAATGTAATAAATAACTTTACATTTCCTTTCTAAAAAAATCAACGAAAATAGACATTTTATTTGTTAAACTGTCTACATCACTTAAGTTTAACGACCCGTAATCAAAAACTCGATACCATTTTAAGTTATATTCTTCAACTTTAAGCAATATTGGCAGGGGCGCATCTGCAACTGTTTTTTTATAATATCGTGTATAATGGATACATTTTATCAATCGCATGATAATTGCACAGATTTTAATTTAATTGCATGTCGAATTTTGCGTTGCGTTTCCATTGCAACAAGCAGAAAAATGTGCCTCACCCTGAATAACAATTCGTGGTTTATGGCAGAACTGAAATACCAGTGATGTCGCAATCACGCAATGTATTCTTGTGGTATATCTTTTATGTTAAATTTAATAAATACTTTCTAAAATGGAAATAATCCGATTCAATATTCACTTAAATATGTAAGCATTTTCAGTATTTGTAACCTTGCAAATTTCAAGTTTTTGCCTTTCATCCGCTCGGAGAACTAACTAATTGAGATGTAAAAGCTGTTAAAGTGAATCACCCGGTATATTTTTAGATCTTTGCATTCATTATAATATGTTAAATAAGGAAAGACGCTTATCTGAAATTCAGACTTTGTTAATGTGGAAAAAGGCAGAATATAAAACCATTTATTCGTGAACCCGTTATGTCAGGAAGTTCATATGCAACCAGTTATACAGAGGAGCTGGAAATTCTCATTTTAAACAATACCTAATGCAATTAACCTGGTTAAACCTTTATCTACATTTACATACTACGCTGGTCTTTTTGTAGACTATGTTGAGTAATCTCTAATGAAATTGATTTGTGATTTATTGATAATTTTCGCCTCGACATGCAAACCATTAATGTAACAACTCCGATGAATAATTCTCCAAACAAAATGAAATTTATTAGTCTTATGTAATTTTTAAAGCGTCTTTTCGTGCCGTAATTGAAAAATTGCATACATTTTAATTCCATCAGACACTTCCAGTGATTTATTTATCTCCCTCTGCTAAGATATTTTTAATTTCATTACATTTACAGCGAATACTCGTATAACTCTTTGAAGTAACACATATTTCAAATCAATATAATGAATGGTTGGACTCATATAAAATTAAATAAGAACCGAGAATCTTGACTTAACTGGGAAAGCGATAACAACGTGAAAACGTGTCAGTCTCCACGCTATCATTTTTTAACTAAATGCTGTTAAAGTGTTATTTCAGTACATTCAAAAATTATACCCTTAGGAACATGTAAAAGTTATACACTATAAAATTTTATTAGTCTCCAGTGTTTTAATGAAAGACACTCTAGGAATATAAAACAGGAGCATTCGTTGGTCATTTTTCTTCTCTGAAAGAAATAAATCTTTAATAAACATCATAAAAAATAGCACAACAAGTGTTAAACTGACAAAATCGTAAATTTTTATTGGAATCCACACGACCGCACGCTTCTTTCTTATACACACAATAATTTATAGGAAAATATTTGGTTCCATCAAGTTTTGAGTATTTGAAATTTTTCAGGTCAGTAGATGCATTTCAGATCACAGGCAAGGTAAACAAAGTGGCTCGAAGCTAGTTTCAGATGCCCGGAGCTGTATTATCAAACCCTGACACCGTATCCAACAACGATGCAAGAAAAATTCAAAGAAAATAAAACGATGTAATAAAGAGAAAAAACAGACTCCTGTTTACAACACACACCTCCGTTTATTTTAAACATAACAACGCAATATCGTTATCGTTACGCAAGGGCGTTTAATTAATATTACTAACAACTAGTTTCCTATGCTATCTATGTAGAAAATTTCAAGTTTAATTAAAAAGTTATTAATAATATGATATGCGAGCATATTATTTTGGCAAAACTCATCAGTTTAGGTTGGTTTTAATAAGACATGTAAACATGGAGATCGATCATATCCAGATTTGTTTCAGTACTGTGTACTAATTATAACATTAAATCACATAAGCGTGTGGGATTATTTGTTGTTGAGTACTTGTACTAATTGTTATCAAGTATTTCTGATACCTGTTCTGTGCATGTAATATTTTCAAGCTCTTGCTAATTCGACTTCGGTACCTAACCCTCTTTTTGTTTATGAAATTAAACTGTTGTTATGCAATTGCAACCTACAAGTCAATTATTATACGTTACATCCCAGAATTAATTAAACCATTATGTTGGAGGTATGCAATTGAAGGCTCATCTTTGATAATTTAATTATCCAGGCAGAATGCCTTTTTAAAACGTTAATTTCAGTATCACATCAAAAGAGACACAACCTATACCCATTAGTTGATTAAATTACGTCAAATTACCCAACATACAACTTGTTAATCACATTAAACGTAAACCGCATGCATCCATCCACTTTCTAAGTACACTAATTATTACTTTTAAAATTAATCTCAACAACTTGATGCGAGGGTTCTAGGGACGGTTTCTAGATGAAAGTTTCTAAATGAGGAACGTGATTACAATGATGTTAGTCTTTCCTTACAGCACAACATATGAATGACAACTTAGCAACTACATACGCTCGGCGCCTATTAAAACCTATTAACCTACATTGCCACTTTACAACACCTTGAAGTATTCTGACTTGATATTCCCACCAGCATTTATCAATTTTGATAACAATTTTGTTTAATTAACGGACGGAAACCCATTAACACTAAACAATAGGACCAACCTTTCATAAATTCTGAACCAAATATATATAAGAAATGTTTTCATTATTTTTTTTTATTTAGCCTTCATCTATAAATTACTTGATTTTAGAGATGGAGTAGTAATAGTTTTCAACAGCAAAAATTTAATCTCAGTAGCATGATGATCTGTGATGGATATTCCCAACAGCATTTGTCAATTTCGATAATAATTTTGTTTAATTAAACGGATGGAAACCTATTAATGTTGAACAGAAGGACTGACCCTTCGTGAATTCGGAATCAACTGACATATAGCGAGTTATCTTCTGGTATATTAGAGCTACTACAATCTACATGTTTGCCATTGTTCAAAGGGTGAAGGAGAAAAAACATGTTTCCGACTCTAAGAAAGGTTTAATTTAAGCTGTAACAGTTTTGAGCTAATAACTTTTGTGAAATTTATGTGGAATATGGGCAAGCAGGGAGGAGATACAAGCTATTTTCAGAAATTTAAGGAAACGTATTGTAGCACCCAAACACATTCACTGCTACACTTTTATTGCGAAAAGACATTTTCTAAACACATCCAGACGTATATTTGCAAATATTAATCATCGTGATGTCTAGTAATGCTGCCTTGTTACCTAATACCGACGCTAGGCTTTTATTTTATTTTAGCGCAAAGAGAGTTCAAGTAAAACTAATAAATATTTTCGTATCTTTCAGGCGAAATTTTATGTGGCGGCGGATAAGAAGCTTTTTAAGTGGTCGGATCAATACGGATTTTTTTCGATAAGTCAGATTGTCGTGAAATTAATAGACTGATTTGGTTTTTAATTATAAAATCTGAATTAATTTCGGATTTAACTACCAAATCAATATTCACCGACAAGACTGTTAAATTAATTAAGATTTTACAATTTTTAACAAAAATCCCCTCATCAAATCCTCTCAATTTTTTCGGCAAAGTCGCGCTAATTATTTGCCTGAAATTATTCACTGCCAGACAGCATTAATATTTCTTCTGCGTGAAAAAACACCACACTCTGCCTCTCACCAAAGGTAAAAAAAAGTTTACAACAAAAATTAAATTACAGTTAAATTTTTTAAATAACGAACCCATTTTTTATTAACGCCTGTTAAACTAATGATCTTACAACCAAGATACAATTAAGGCTGTATAAGAGAGAAATTGAAAAATGGTGTTCAGAAATCCGAGATCTTAGACGCAACATCGATCGACGAAGCTGAGCATAATGCATTATGGGAGATGACTGAGAGTGTTGTGTTACAGCAATTTCTTGATTTTTCAATTTTAATTAAAATATTCTAATTTTATTTCGTAGATTCAAATCCAAGTTTCATCGAAATTAGATGATATTATCTTAATTGGTAACAACTGGCAAGTAAGCAACACATTAAAGAACAATAGTGGCCTTCGCAAAGTTCGGCAATAAAGATAAGAATATTTTTGATTATTCTTTGCAGAAGAAACGCTAGCTAGTTAAATAAATAATTAAACATGACTGCAAAACGGTTAAGATTATTATGAAATATGTCCATTTTCTGATATTATTGTGATAATAATCGTGTACGAAACACACGAATCTGATAACGGCCATTGGATTCTACACACAATTAATTTCAAATGACCCCATAAACGTCCCTGTGCTGTCAGTTTCGGATATTAGCTGAATTTCCGGTTCGAAAAGCGTTGCTTCGTGTACTAAATCTACTTATTATTTTTATTTGAAATTAATATTTCAAAAATTCTCTCCTAAATCCGATTACTTTAAAAGAAGCTTTCAAAAATTAAATTTAAAACATTTTTATGATGTGGCTCCTGGAAATGTAAAAATACGCATTTTAAGAATAATGGTTTCGTTGAAACACCTGTTTGACTAAGTGCTTATAATGAGAAACAGGAAAAATATAAACTACCCACTCTTTACGTGCACCTAGTTTTCTTTCATTTGCATTTTGTTTGATTATATGTATATTCGTGTGCTTAAAAGAGCACATTACGTGGAACGGTTCGAAGCCTCGATTCATTTTCTTAATGTCTCTATAATGTTCAGGCACAGCCATTAAAAAATTATTGTTACGAACGCTTTAAACTATGCATTAAACTTTATATGATAGAATTAAAGAATGTTGCAAGAAAATATATATCTGTCGAGGGCTCAATATTTATTTATAAACTTTGGGAAAGTATATATCGCCCAACAACTTTTCTGGCAGTGGCACAATGTGTCTCGTTTATATAACAATAGCGAATATAAATTATTGCCTCTCGAATTCATTTTTTTTCATTTTGCATCAAATTAAATTTTAAAAAAGTATATCAGTGATAATGTATGTGTGTTATGTATAATTTAATTCGATTTAATAGCGCAAAAAATTTGTGTTATTCCCTTAAAAAGGGCGTGCGCCAAAGCATATATGTAGATTTTAATCGCTTTAATATTCAAATAAACATACCATTTACAGTAGTTACAGCTAATTGCTTAGTTAAATTAAATGTTGTGTAAAAAAATTCGCTTGAATGAGCCGCAATCTTTTCACGATCGCTGGCTCGAAATAATTAATGAGTGACACATAAATAAGTGGTATCTTGTTAATTCTTAAGAAAAATTATAACAAATCGTTGTGATAAAAAACAATCGTGAACCCCGGGGTAACGCATAAAATTCCAATTAAACAACACGAAATCTCTTTATTTTATTAAAGAAAAAGTAAAGAAATCCGGTCGTACACAAGGTGACATTTCTCCAATCATGTCAAATCTTCTCGCGATTTATAGCTGCAACACAGAAGCGCACCTCACAGACAAGAACGTTATGTTCCACCCACCTGTCCAAACTGAAACTAATAGAGAAAATTCCAAAATGTACAAAAATATGGCGATCACAGCTGTGTATTCCGCGGGAGCATCTGACAAACCGAGGGATCGGTACAAACAAAAAAATTTCCAATAAATTATTCAGCCATTTCTTGCAGTCCGTTGGCCCATTCTTTGCCGTTTTTCACGGCTTAACGTCGGTCACGTGACTGCAACGTCGATGCAGTTTATATCGCGTGTCTTCGACTGATTGCCATCTAGAAAAGTTTAAATGAAATTATCGTTAATTGTTCAAAAGTATGTTAATTTGCGTTAGGTGATTTCCGAAAACTAAATATCTAACCCCTCGACGAATGTTTGCATCTAAATAAGAAAAAATTCATTCAAATTCAATTCAACCGCTCGCAATAATTTCAGTGTATGTGCAGTTAATTTAAAGTGCTTTCATTATTAAATTTCAATTAGATCCACCGGCACTTGATCGTGTTTAAAATAAACAAAACCAATAACTGTTTTGATTAAAAATGAAACATTGAAACATCAGTTTATTATCATGTTTCTCTCATAGAAATTTCGTTGGTCCTGAAGTACATTTCTTATTTATGACCAAATTGAATCCTCACATACCAACGTTGGGCCGAAATTTCAGTAGCGAAACGTATAAATTCAAATCCTCCCGACTGCGCCATATTGACACACATATATAAAATAAAACCGCAGCATCTGGGGTTTAAGTGAAAATATTTAGAAAAACTCAAATCTGGGACGTAGTTAAAGTGGTCCTTTTTATATTGCATCATCAATAACCATGCAATAAGTATCGGAATTAGGTTGGTATCGGCCCGTAACCGATCCTGAGCACCGACACGACCCAGCTCTATCTAAAACATGTTTTAGAGGTTAGATTACCACTTTTACAGCTCGCAGATTTATAAGAACGAGTTAGTGCTATATTACAAGTTTCATTCGTCGCTTCGACTGGCAATTAGCGAATGCTTTGTGGATTAAAGTATAAGCTGCAAAAATTTCATTAGAAGTAGTAAAGTGTGTTAAAATCGGACTGGCAGGAAAAACGGTATGATTCATTTTTCCGATTGAATGGTCACTTCTTCGACAATTTATTAAAGTGCAGTTGTATAAAAACACATTATAGAAAACGTCGAAATGCTTATCGAGAGTTGGTCGTGAAAGAATTGCAGAGCAAGTTTGCATTGTACAGAAGAGACGACCGGATTTTAAAAATTCGATAGTTGAGTTCATCAGGAGTTGGCTAAAGTAAAAATGGTCTTAAGAAGATGAGTTTGAAGCCCGTGGCAACGAGGCCGTCTCCTTCATGCATACGCAATTGTCTTAACCTCTTTCCCTTGTATTAAGCTATTACGCAATATCCCCATCTAGCGGGCCATTATATTAGCATATTCGGGGCCATATACTAGGAAAGTGTGGTTAAACCGGCGCAAGGAGGACCGCGCTGAAACTGGCTACTCCTTAATTAAGGATTTGGCGCATTCATATTATACAAACTGCAACTTCTTAATAGCTTCTTGATTGCGACTATACCAATTCAGTCCCTCACAATTTTACATTATAATCAGAATTCATCATTCCGCGAGCTCTTATTACTTATTAGTGGTATCATTTCTAAAGCCTGGGACAAAGACACATTCCTTGCGCATTATTGGACCCACACTCCTCTTGTTCCACTTAAATCCTTACTAAATTAATTAAATATCTCTAAGGAGCTCTCAAAATATGTTAGGTTAGGTTTAATTACTTCCGAACAAATACTTTGTAACCTTACCTACGACAGATGCTGAAAATTGCAACCCACTTCGTCGCGCCATACCATTGAATTAATCACATATCAGATTTCGACCTTACACAAACCGTTTAATCTCTTCTCCCCTACTTCCTGCTTCTCATTATTTCCATAATAATCAGCATAAACCAGTGCCATCTCATATCTCACACGCAAGCGCCTACACTCTATTTGTCCACCCTATAGCTGCGCTAGATCCGAAAATTGTCTCCAGCAGATTCAAACGTCGCAACGCTCTTTTACCCTGTCTCTGAAATCTGCATCCACATCCTCTTTGTCCTTATGCTCAAACCTTGGTATTTCCAACACAATCCCCTCATTGTCGACAGCACCTGTATACACAAAAACTTCCACAGCCGTTCATTTCTAGCTACCACACCGAGAGCACCTGCAGCTTCCAACATTAAACACCTCTCGGTTTCCTAGTGAATGCCAAATTATTAAATTATTCTCAAATTCTGCCCTTTATTATTGCACATTCCTTCTCGATTCTTCTATTTATAGTGTAATAATTCCAGCCTTTCATCTGCTTTCTCACTAAATCCTTGTTTTTTGATTTAAGTGTTCGAGTCATCCAAAACACAAAGTACATATAACAATACAATAACAACTAATGTAATTCTTTAACAGAGTAAAATCCTTCTCCGAATAAAAGCATAAACTATTTTTTGGTACCAACATATCCTGTATCCGAAAATTTCGTTTCACCGACGAAGAACACTTATACAATACACTTCATTTATGGGTTCATGAAAGGTCCAATAATCTGGACAACAAATTTGAATTTTTTTTTGTTTCTCCATAAAATTTGATGTTTTCTGATATTTCTTGACCCACTGATTCCAAAAATAACAATATAAATTTTCCATCACCCTCAATTTTTAAAATATTGGAAACTTCTCTCTTAGCACTAAAGATTG
>QDEB01013018.1:0-11530 GCA_004193795.1 Asbolus verrucosus | reverse complement strand
GCTGCCGTTGTGCGCCTTGTGCTTTCGAGCTGCGCCGCCTTCCCGGAGCTTATTCGCATTGCCACCACCGGAAATGACTAATTGATGTAGGTACATATGGTCTTCGCGAAGACATGAAGTTGTAACTTGATGGTGCGTTGTGCATAAGCCACCAGAAAAAAAAACAATAGGCAAGTGCACTGAGTGGATTCCAAGACCACACTGACAAAAAGATGAAATTTTTAAAACTTTCAACAGTTATTACTTCTACATACTTTAACAATAAGTAGCTATACTTTGCGTCTTTGCATCTGACAAACATGTATGCAAACCTACGAAGTTTGAAGTTAATTGAAAAGACGAAATGATATTTAATACATAACACAAACAACTGAAAATAACTTACAATTAGTAACACAGTGAACTTTTTAGTTTCATGTAGTAACCACCGTAATAATATATTTGTAATCAGAAGCGAAGAAAACATTCTCTTAAATATAGCCAAACAGTTACAAAGAAACTGAAACTTATTTTTTGTCCTTTCAAATAGACAACAAAGTTTTAAAATCTTTTAGACAATAAATAGATACTACATGTAGAATATGGAAGGGCCAAAATACAACAAAATACGACATGTAGACACACTAAGTATAATAAACAAATCGATTTATCGTTTTTGAATTGTTTTGTTTGTCTCTCTGTATAAAATGACGTTACAGATGGGTGTGTTGTGGAAATGACAGTTCTCAGAATTTGGAACTATCTGTCAACTTTTTGAAGTTACGAAATATTTTCAAATATTTTATTGTTTTGAAAACAAAAAAAAATTGTGGTTCTAACGTATTTGAATAAACTAACAATTTGTTTTTTTAGAATTCTGTAGACCAAGATCCAGTTAAACGACATAACATTTTCGTGTGCCACAAAATGTATAATGTTTACTACAATACTAGCATACACCATCATAAATGTAAACAACATAACTTTAAGTAAATATTTTATATAATCTGTCGTAACGTTACATATATACAGGAGACATATTCATTTAAATTCCCAATAATGACTTTACTATTTTCGAAAATAAATGCAAATAATTTACACTTGCCTTTTAGGATTGTAGTTTATACAGTTTCCGCCAAAAAGTTTACACCACTAACCGAAAACATTTAGTTTAATAGCTTCCCATTAACAGGAAATAATTAATATTTTGTTAAAACTAATTAAAACCATCATTATTTGTTAGAATACATCAAAAAATTATTTAGAATTACACTCTGAATCCAAATGCAAAATATAATATGATTCAAACTTTTTTGTTTACTATTTTTATAAAAAATGACGCATTTTTAAATTATCATTTTTTAGTGAGACTACATCTACATATGTTACTTTTAGCAAAATTTTAACAAAAATGAACTCATACTTATAACATTTATCACAAACATTTAAAAATTAAGTATTTGTTTAGGAAATTATAGTAAGATCTTGGTGCATTTCGTGAATTTGAATTTTTTGGAGCCTTTGTTTCATTAATTGTGTCAATGATGAGTAAACGTAATTATTAAATGCTACAAAATTTAATGAAAGATATAATTCCACAAGTCTACATCGTTAGAGTTATTTGTTTGGGAGTTACAAAGTATCAAAAGCAACGGATTATTTTCTGTTGAAGTATTGTGCTTTGAAAAGAAAATTATATGATGTTATTGCAATAAATAATGTCAGTTTAAAACTATAAAATAAGTTCATTGCGTAATGCCCGCTGTAAATCCATATAATTTATATAGCAGCACAACTTAAATTACACGGCTAAAATAATTTATCGAACTGAAATGAAATACAGATAGAACAAAAAAATTTGAATTTTTGTACCAAACTTTGCTTTTGGGTTGAGAATGTAATTCTAAACAATTATTTTTTAAGACAATTTACTGTATTTTAACAAATATTTGTAGTTTTAACAAATTTTATACAAATATCCCTTATTTCCGGTATACCACAAGTCATTTGACTAAATGCTTTTTTCGCAAAAATTTTTGAAAAACTGGTACTAGTTTCTAATGAACACTACGTATTGGAAATTTTATCAATTTTTAGGATTTTGAAATTTCTTCACAACTTTTCTCTAAATTGAAAAATCAAAGAACTTCTATTGCATAGAAAAATATTCCAGAAACCTCCGTAAAAATTATGTTAATTTATCTTTCAAAATTTGAAAATCACTCATTTAATTAATACATAATAAAGTTTTAATACGATATTTGTAAAAATTCCAAAATTTCAGGAATGTCATACAGATGTCTCATAATTAATACTTTGAGAATACTTTGAGAAATAATATTATACATTACAAAAAAATAAGGAGCGGTTGAATTACATTTATTAGTAAATATTTTCTAAACAGAATTTTGATATTTCTTTTACTAAAACAGATACTTATTTTGAGCAGTTATGATATTAAAATCTTATTTTAAAGGATTAGTTTTAGTAAATAGAAGGGTTGTGTTTTACCTTTCTTCTTAAAACAGATTACATAAAAGAAATCTACGTTAAAAACCCTCCACGCTAATGCTCGTAAGGTAAAAAGTAATAAATAAAAAAGGTACTCTTATTAAATGTCGATGGGACGTAGCATTTCTAAATTCATTAAGTTTAAACATTTAAAAATGTACCTCATTACAGGATAAATTCATTAACGAAAATAGAAGTTCTGTAAAATAATTCAAGAAAAAAGTCATTGTCTTTAAATATTTTAAAAATTAAATCCTTTCTAATAAATACAATGCATTTACAGGCCATAACATTTTTTTCTTCTCAATTTTGAAACGTTTAAATCCAAATAATTTGTCAGCTATCGCCATTTACACAGCGGCACAACAACTACCACCAAGAAACCGCCCCCAGTGCGACAGGATTTGATATAGAGCAGATAATTCTGCGAGACTCTTCCCCGAGGACGTCGAGTATTCACATTTAATAAGAGCACTTTATATGCTTAGATTTTGACGTAGGTTCGTTTAACGTAGTCAATTTTAAGAAAAAAGGTCAGCAAAAAAGTTCTTCTCGCTAATGCTCGTGGGCTAAAAATATAAGTTCCCTACCAACTAAATAAGGTATTGTTTTCATAATTGGTTTAAATAAATAATCCACTATCAAAACAAAATACCAAAATTTCGCTTTAGTAGTCAACACCGATTCGGAATTATTTACAAGTAAAAGTAACCCCAGTATTTTCTATGGGGGACTAAAACTCCCTTAGATGGCATTTCAGAGAAAAAGTTTATATAAAACACCAACTTTACTTTTTCATGTTTTATAATTCCCCAAAGTATTGACATATAATTATGGGACATTTGTAGAGTTTATAGGAGTTTTATAGGTTTCTCAAGAGGGGTAGATGGAAAAATTCAAAAATTTTGTTTCATGAGTTGGTGAAATAGTAAAGGGAAAGTAAATTTTCGAAATTTATTTAATGGAACCCTCAATCTAAAAGAGGAAAATTATGTTTTTTTGAAGGAGAAAAATTGGTTTGAAATATAGTTTTTCAAATCATATTGAATTTTTTCATCTATACTAATGGATCTGAGTGTACAGAAAATATCTTCCTAGTCAATCAAGTAGTTTCCAGGATACCGAAAGACAAAAACTTATCGAATTCGAAATCTTCATATTCACCGTCCATAATCTAAAAAAATGAATTCAAAATGAACCAATACAATACTTCATATGAGTGACGCTTGCTACCAAATACATATAATACACAGTTAACGAAAGGAGGACGGTGTTGATTACTTGTTGACACTTATATAATGTATCTACAAAATTTTGTTCTCGTATGTCAAAAAAGTGACTCCACCATAATCCAAAATCAGACTTTGAGAAAATGCTAATTACTACGTCACAGACTTCTGACAGCCCAAAAGTACAATGGAGGCGCGTTATACTCTAATATTTAACTTTCAGATAAGATCGGCCCCGGTTAAAAATGCAGCCTGTGTGCTTTAATGCGGCCTTTTGTTCTGTGAGAATAAGTTTCGTTAAATCACGCCCGCTCGATCCGTCCAATTTGATGTATTCGAATCGTCGGGATGGTGGCAATATCCAGGGCGACTCGTGGGGTGGTCGACGGTGGCGGTCACGTGGCCTCGGCGAGAAAACATTCAATACCGGTATTTGCGGCACGTGACCGGGCTATTTACAAATTGCCGGCGGTGTGATGAGGATTGGAACAGTTTGCCCCCCGGGGGCTCATGAATGCGTATTTCAGCCGATACATGCACCAGATATATCCGACGTCCTCGGGGAAGGGTCTCGCACCATTATCTGCTCTATATTGAATCCGGTCGCTCTGGGGCGGTTTCTTGGCGGCGGTTTTTGTCGGTTTCGCCGCCGTGTAAACGGTGACGGTTGACGGATTCCCTTCGACGATAGTGGCGTTTGCACGGGGAGATTTAATTAAATTTTCTCTTATTGAATTATGTTTATGACCCCATAAAAGACATAAAACATATGCACGATATTGGGCGTATCTTCAATGCTGTAAATGTCACTGGAAATTAATAAGTACTTATCTAGCTCCTTATCAGGAGAAAAGTTAGCTGATTTATTACTGACTATTTAATAAAATATTTATATCTACTATTTACTTGGCGAGGTTACACCTGCAAATTTAATAACGAGGACAGTCAGATAGTATAAATAAATACTTAGGGTAGGGGAGGGATTAATTAAAATAGTGGGACCCTTTTCCCTAAGAATCACGATCTTTTCAGAATTTTCTGTTTTGTTATTTCACTCTCTATTGTCTGACACCCCAACTGTACTTTCCATTGTATAAATGACATTATTTGTATAAAACATTTCTCACGCAGGTAAGTACGGAAACTTTTCAAATATTAAAGAGTCAAAAAGATCAAATAGTGCAAATTCAAGTCAAAGAGAATAAAAAGAACTAAACATAAATATAAAAAGCAGAAGCAAAAAAAGTTGGAAAAATTAAAACAAATAATCAAGAAACTCGAAGTATATACAGACAATAACGAAAAAAATTGAGTGGAATGGATGGCAGAATTAAAAAGTCAGGAAAAAGAACAGTTCGAAGGATTATGAACGAGAAATGATCCAAAAGATCTCCCAAAATTGTTGCAGTAACATACGAATAAGTGCAATTCTAAAGAATAAAAATTAATACAGGAGGTATGACTGACAGACAGTTTAAATCTCCTAAATACCGCAACTCTCATTTGAATTACATTATAAGAATAATTACCTGTCTATCACCCCTTATTATTTCCGTAATATTCAGCTCACAAGTCAACTGCCACTAAATCTTTCAAAAAATTAAGAGAGAAATTGCAAACTGAAACAAAAATGAATGATCAGAGGTAAATAGGAAAGTATCTAAAACACACCGAAAAACTGATACCTAAAAAATACTAAGGCAAAGAAATAAGAACCAAATAAAAGAGAATATAAAAAGCATTACAGTTAAGAATAGAAATACAAAAATTTGAAAGATGTAAGAAAAACTGCTTTATTCAAAAAGGTGCTTTTTGAATAAACTTTCATGAAAGACTGAAGAATGGAATGAAGAAGAGCATTTGAGCCTTTCTCAAACGCAGGTGGAATATGAATCTTAGCTGTATCATTTTTGAAAAGAGTGAAGAAATGTGAAAGCAGAAGGAGTTATAATGTTACAAAAAATGAAAAATTTACTGTTTACTGCAAAACCACTCTACTCTCTCATTGAAATGCGTCGAAAATACAAATAAATCTTATTTTATTCCACTCTCAAAAAAGTTTTTCCTCAATGTGAATGTCTTATAATTAAAAGAAAAAAAAGTCCTATATAAATAAGACAATTAACACCAATTGAGTCCATCTACTTGCAAATATTGTTTGCATGCGCAGTTTAGTTCTATTGTTTTAAAATGGACTAATAAAATTTAAAAATGCTGAAAAACAAGCAACGGGATGGCTAAAAAGACTTATCGAATATAATTTTACTTTGATCAGGCAGTTCTATGTTAAAAATGCAACAAGAACTAGAATAGGAGGATAATTTTCACATCTACAGTATTCAAAACACAAATTCATTCTAATGCAAAAAAAAAGAAAGGTATAATTTGAGAATCAACAAGATCAGGATTATTCCATAATTTAATAAAACTAACTACAAAAGTAAGAATCATAAGTTTACATTCATACAAAATTGCCGTATAAAAGATTATACAAACGTCCCAATGATCTGTAACTAATAGGCTACGGTTTTATTGTGAAAATGTTTAAAATCAGGTTTTCACAAAAATATATTTTACTGCATGTAATGTGGCAACAAAACTGCATTTTCTTGTAGACACATTACTATTAAAAACAAGAAATTAATTAAATTAACAGAGAAAATCAGAGAATGAGGGTAGCGGAATGTAAAATTCTGACAAAGCTGGAATATCTTTTTTTTGCGAAAATTTAAAAAAGTAGTACATAATAATGAGAAAAATGGAAAAAACCTGATATGTAGGAAACAGAAATAAACAACGATCTGTTAAAGAACTGGCTGAAATGAAAGTAAAAGTAAAACGAGTAAAGTTATGAATGGAGAAAAAATTTTTAAATAACAATTTTTTAAGTTTCACCAGTAACTATAATGAAGTGAGGAACAGAATTTATCTACATTATTTAGTTTATTGCATCAACAACAATATTTTCTTTTACCTACCATGAAAAGAGATACATTTTTTCTTGGAAAATAAGCAAATACCCTAAACCAACTCAAACAGAGCCTGTTGTTATTTGAATACCGTAAAGGAAAGAATGAAAAATCAGAAACGAATTGAAAGGAAAATTAAAGAAGAAACACTCCATAAATTTTATACGCTATCATAAAGCAGATAATCAGTTTTATAAGTACCAATCATCAAAACTTTAGATATGATGCTTTTGTTAAGAATCAACACATAAAACGATAATTAAAGGCTACGCAAGATTTCTTCAGTATAAAATTCTATTTTCAAAATCATTTAATTTAATGTTTCACTTGTTACAATGGCTCTTATAATTAAGAAGATAAAGGAAAGTGTATACCATTAAATCAAATTACCCGATACATGAGGGCTTCGGAATATTTAAAAAATTATACACTTTCTAAACTGAGAATTTTGATCGATTTTACTTTTAAATCAACAACGAACTCAATTTAGTGCTCTTGCTACTGAGAAAAATGATTTCATCGAGAACATAATAACGAAAAAAGTGGGTAATACAATCACTTCTCTGCCAACTAAAAAAAATATAATATGAACGCGCACATATGCAAACATAAAGGGAAAACAATCATCCAGCACAAATCAAATATTCGTGCAATTGTAATCTGAAATTTAATTTCCCCGAACCGAAAAATTTCTTACTGAAAACTGCAATATTAACGTATACACGCTGAAATACAAACGGGAGAGATCAAAGCCGGAGGTGAATCAATCGTCATGACAACTCTTTAAGTGACAGCCGACAGGTGAACCATGCTAAAATCAACGCTGAGATAGTCGGCATCATGCTGTTGATCCTCTTAGTCCTGTGTCTCCGACAGTATCATCCCATTGTTTTCGACACGTGTTGTCACGTGCCACCTGCGAATAGACTCCCCGAACGCGCTCCATTGCCCATATCGAACTCCCCAATGGAGTAGTGAAAAGGGGGGCACATTCAGGGTACGCCTTTCCGATTTATTACGTGAGTGATTCCACAATAAACAAAATTTCTGAAACCGTAAATAAGTCATATTTTCGGTGCTGATACACATAAAAAAAGTATTTTTACCATTTACCTTGTTTAAATTAATAACAGTAACTGGAAACGAGAAAAATATGTTCTTAATAATAATTATTGAACATGTCTATCATTTAAATTTAAAAAGAAAGAAAAAGTAAGAATTCTAGCCCTTTTAATTAAAATAGTAATGTAGTGGAATCCTGACGCGGTCGAAAAAATAAATCGATAAATTTTTGTCGAGCCATTTGTATTCACTTATGTACATATTTTAAATAAATGCAAATTTGGTTGTAAATGGACAAGATCATAACATCAATGTTGATTCAACATTCAACATGTTCTCAACATTTTTTTTTTTTTTTTGATGACACCGGATATTTGAACTTTTCGTCAAAAATGCAAGAATCGAATAAAATTTTTGACTTTTTGAAAATTTCGGGCTCACCTATTTTGTGCCGCTCTGGAAGTGCTCGGCATGATTGTATAATCGCTTCAGCAGTGCGGCCCCCCACAGGGTGATCCGTTCCGGGCGCAGCGCGTGATTTTCCGCTTCTCAATCGCTTGTTTGTCAACGAGGAGCGCACCCTGACGGACATTACAAGGGGTGCGCTGCTGCCGCACAGTTTGGTGTTACGACCCCGTGGCTGCGGAGAGATTGATTGATTCTGTGCCCAAATGGCCCGTCCGTGTCAAATTTATTGACAACATATTTATGGACTTACGTAACACGTCTTGAATTTAACACTAAAATATGCGATGCATGTGCAGACATCTTTCGCATGTACTGAAGCGTTACTTTTGTTATGTATCGAAATCAATTGTAAACATCAAGGACGAAATACACCGAATGCTAAATCGAAAAGTAGCTTAATTGTTTGTTGATTCGAAATTTAATTAACTTTTCAAAGCGCATCAGTAAGAATACAGTAAAACATGATTTTCAAAGATGTAAACATTAAAACTGTGTGTATATATTAAACATTCTGTCAATCAAAATACAAGCTGATCAGTAATGATTAAATGTGCCACATACCTTTTTTGAAGCACTTACTAACTTTTGCCGCTTTTCTAATATTATAATAATTGTAAACAATAGATAGTTGCCATTCAACAAATTTGCATTTTAGTGGCTGTGGAAACTGATGTCAAGTCTTAAAACCATCTTAACAGATTGAGGCTGAAACGACAATACCGCTGACCGTAATGTCAAACCCAAGGCTAAGACATACGTCCTATGCCAACTTAGAATGGAAATTTATTGAATTGCTCGACATATTTATACCAGAGAAAATATAAAACATACCAGAGTAATATAAAACATGATACAAGGGGTGATTCAATGATAATTTAGGTAGCCCTGAAACAAAAGAGCTACTTTATTGATTTTTGACAGTCATATGTTAAGAACATGTTGACACATATGCAAAAGTTGAACTACTTTGGTTGATAAAATGTACAACTAACTAAATTTTTAGAAATGAAAAATGTGTGATTTAAGTTAGAACATCGGAGTATAATAAAATTTTTAATTAATGAAGGAAATGGTCTTAAAATATCCATAAGAGGATAGAAACAGAATTGCCCATCATATTTCCATGTCAAATTTTGGTCAAAATAATTTCATTGGGGTAGCGAATTCATTCAGGACGATCCAAGAACTGGAAAACCTTTAGAAACTCGAAACAGAAATGATGAAAGAAGTTGAGGATTGAAAGACCGACGATTGAAAGTATCATCAGTTGCTAAAGAGGTTCAAACATCTGAAGCTTCAGTTTTAAGAATAGTTTAAGAATAATGCACTTGGATTTAGGCCTTAGCAAAGTGTCCGGATAATGGGTTCCTAGACCATTGACGTCTGAACAAAAATTGTGCGGCAAGGAAATTTCTGCGCAAAATTTAATGTCTTTCAATTAAATCCCAACCTATTTTCACTGACGATAAAACTTGAATACACTATTGGGACCCAGAAGCAAAACAAGAATCCATAGAATGAATGCCTAAAGGTTCTCCACCCCCGAAGAAGGCACGGACACAAAATTCTGCAGGAAAATTAATGACCACGATTTTTTGGGATAGCGAAGGTATCATCTTTCTAGTTGAATATATGCCAAAAAGCTTAACAACTAATGTAGAAGCTTATATAAGTACACTTCAACAACAAAAAAAGACTACTGAACAAAAACGACCTCATATGCTCCTCAAAGAAATCTTTCTCTTGCTCGACAATTGCAAAGTATATAAAACAAGAAAAGTTGAAGAAATTTCTATGTCATTGGCTTTGTTAATCTTAACCATCCTCCCTACAGTTCGGATATGGTATCTTCTGACTATTATCTATTTCAACATCTTAAAAAGAACCTACGAGGAAGGTGATTCGTTTGAAATCAGGATCTAAAAGATACTGTGAACAATTTTTGCGGAGCTTCCAAAAGATTTTTTTTCAAGTGGGTTAGTACAATTGGAAAAAAAGTGGCCCAAATGTATAGACCTAAATGGAGATTTAAAAAAAAATATATTTTAATAACCCTTCATAACTAGGTAGATAATTATTGAATTCTCGTATTCTGTTGATTCGTTTACCTTTTTTTTGTTATCTTATAAATTTATACAATAGGTATGTGAACATTTTATTGTTTTTATAAAAATTGCAGAGATGATACACTTTCTAACCGTATAATTTATATTTTTAAAGAAACGGCATCCTAGAACAAGTATTTTTAACAAATGTGGTCGATGCCAGTGATCCTCTTTTTGAATAATCTGCACATGCATTAAGACTTACATTGTATTTTGCTTCTTTATAAATATTTCGAAAAAATATTTTTTAATTTCTCTAGAATTGATAGGACAATACATACGTACAATTCATTATAGTTCATTATAGTATGAAACACTACACAGATATGATCAGAATCAGGTTTGAACACTGAAATTTGTAAAATTTTCCAAAATAATTAGCAATTTTTACTGAATTTTGACCAGATTAGTTAAGCGATTCAAATTTTGCCTAAAAGACTTATATTTAATTTTTTTATCAAAGGAATTTATGTTTTTTGTAATTTAAAATACTTCTTTTGCTTTTTTTGAATCTAGTGATATAGAACGGACGATCGAAAAATCAAATGGAGAGCAACAAATTATTGCCAGCAATGTATTGCTGTTGCTGCTGCCTGACAAATAAAAAATTAGGGTCCCAACTGCCGTCATAAAGAGTGCCAAATTTTGTTTGTTCCGGAAGTGTCGACGTGTATTTAGGCAAACGACTTCTTCCCCGGCGAGATTTGTTAAGGTGACTTACTTCAACCCCCTTTAATTACAACAGCGCGGACGCAAACATTGCAGCAGTGCTTTTAATGCCGTTCGACATTGGGGTGGTAAATATCAGAGCCAACTTTGTCTAGACCTCGCAGCTGTTGCTATTTAGTCACAGCACTAAAGTTGCGTATGAAGTCTGACGCGCGTCAAATTCGCAATTTGTCCCAGAACAAAGGATAATCACCTGTTTGTGCAGGCTCGCCTTTATTACGTCGCCCATCGGGCCCTTCCCCTTGATGCCGCCCCCGAGATGTCCATTTGTATTTTCCGCATGGTTTTACGCCCGATTTCTGCACGTTTCGCCCAAAAATCACGCGCGCATTGTTAGACGCGTGATCGATCACCCCCATTCCGCAATATATAAATTTTTGATGTTGGTTATGGCGCGACGTAATGAAATAATTGGGGCCCAGGAGAAATTCTCGCCGGTGCAAAAATTATTCTGCTCGAAAAAATATTCAACGGCGCA
>QDEB01012958.1:0-19307 GCA_004193795.1 Asbolus verrucosus | reverse complement strand
GGGGATAAATAAGCCACACAGGTAAGAAATTTTTCTAAAATTGAAACCGAAGTGAATTAATAAAATATTTTACTGTTAAATAAGTTCTTCTTTGAATTACTTCTTTCCAAGCGTCCCGAGTTATTTTTTATTTATATTAATATATTTCACTCATGGCTTTATGACGTCCATTTGAAGTAATAGATAATGAAAATTCCAGTGATGTGGTACACTTCGATGATGATAATATGGAAATGTGAGAAAAGTCCGGTAACAATAGTGACTGTGAAAATTATGTGAATGAAAGACAAAAACGGAAACATGTACACCTAGAAACTTAAAAAGTCTTTATTGGTCAACGAAGGAAATGCTTCACCACTGAAAAGAGGCTCTGAACTTGTTGGATATCCATATAGTACTGTCAGGTGCATCATAAAAAGAAGATATGAGCAAAAATTACTTAATCGTGGTCCAAAATTTAATAAAATAGACGAACTCACTAAGGAAATTATTGCCACAAAAATATATGAAATGTTCCCTCAAAATAAGGTTCCAACAATAGACTTAATATTGAGCACTTTAAAAAAAGATGAAATCGACATGTCTTACAAACGTTCTAATTTCGCAAAATTATTAAATTCGAAGTGTTTTAAACTTAGAAGTTTAAATAAAAAGCAACATATAATGGAGACTCCGCGTTTAATCACATTTAGGAATGAATATCTAAATAAATTGAACCGTTATCGTCAAGAAGGAAAAGAACATATATATCAACGAAACATGGTGCGACACTCATGATGTTTAAAAAAAAAGGGTAAAGTGATGGATCGTTAAAGTGAACTTTAAAGGCACCGGTGGCTCGGGGAAAACGTGTCATACTTCTTCATGCTGGAGGTATAAATGGATGGTTAAAAAACTCATTATTATATCAGCAAAAAATATAAAATTAACTTATGCTGATTATCATGAAGATATGTCATCGGTGTTCTGCAAAAAGACATTGATAAACAATATTGAGCTTCAAAAACTGTCTGATTATGATGGATCCTATCACTCTAGACAATTAGAGAAATTCCAAATATGACGACAGAAAAGGGAGATATTTTGGACTTTTTAAGAAAAAAAAAAATGTAAATATCACTGGAGCCCAAACAAAATCGGATCTTTTGAAAATAGTAAAATTACAGAACTTTACGGAACATTACGTTATCGAAGAAATTGCAATTAACAAAACTAACGTTTTAAGATTGCCGCCTTATTATTGTATTTTCAATCCAATAGAACTTGTGTGGTCTCAATTAAAACGTAGTGTTAGAAAAAATAATATCACTCTCTAATTATCTGATCAAGTTATTAATTTGATATGGCAACAAAGTAAGAAAATCAATATAGTATATTGGCAAAATTGTATACAACTTGCATATAGTATCCACCAAATTGTTATGTTAAAGCCATGAGGCGGTAATACTAACTTTTAAGAGTTTCAATAAGTTTTATGTCCGGCGGGTTACCGAGGCAGGTAAAAAGACGGCCCAAACACTTGTAAAACCTCAACAATACTTAAAAAGTGAATACGACCGCCTCAAGACTTTAACATAACAATTTGAAGGATACTATACTTGCAAGCTTGTATAGTTCATTAATTATTAATGTTACTCAATCAGATTATGATAGTTCTGTTGATTTTGCATGCATTTTTTTATATTTTCATTTTGTGCTTGTGTACCACAATAAATTTGTTAATGCGACCCTGGTTACTTGAGGAATTTACCTGCTAGGATTATACAAAATAAACATCTTAGTGTCCACTGACTAGGAAGGGTGACCCTTGATAATGACTCACTCGGTCGTTATCACCGACAAGACGTATGTAATTTGGATGAACAATACCTGTTTCAAAAATGTGAAAAGGTAACAATTTTTGAATTTTAAAGGGCTTTTATGAAAGATATATTTAAAATTTATACATAAATAACAAAAAGTACCAGAATCTCGACTTCAAGATCTATTTTTGTTAACAAAAAAATATTTATAAATAAATGAACAGAAACAACTACATTCTTTTCTTTTGGAAAAATTGAAGGCAGTGCACGAGTGGCTGTAAATAGTATAACAATAAAAATCTGATCCTTGTTTTTCTCCAAACACTCATAATACCTCCTTCAATTGTTTCTTAAATTACTCCTGCTTTCGTTAAGGGGGATGGAATTTTCTTCATAATAAACCACAAAATGTGCCTCGAGCAACCACGCAAATGATCATAAAATCTTGTGATTTCAATAAATTTTAAATTTATTGCATTAGGGTGTCTGCGTTCAAATTTTTAAAGAGTAAGTGGGTACTTATTTATGACGAAATAAAAAATGTTCTTTTTTATTTATCAAACTGGAAAAAAGCAAGAACTGTGCGCGTAAATGTTTACTCTAGTTAATGAGAAGGATAAATATGCTAATTTAATAAAGTTTCACACGTTGAATATAACATTTAACAAAAAGCATTACAAAAACACACACATAGTTAAACTACATCAAAAACTGTTATTTAAAAGCATCCAGAGGCAAAAATGTTTTTTAATATTAATAAAACATAAAGCAAACAATTCCTACAATGGAATCATCAGAAACATTTTTTTTTATTTACTAAATTTTATAAACCGAAAAATTTTTGCGCACATGCTAAATTTGTTCCAGGTAATAACAAAAGCAAGCAGGATAATTTAATAATAAAGAACAGAAATGTAACATGTTATAAAAATTATCCATAATGATGTGTTTTAACTGGACGACACATAGAATGAAAAAATTCAGCTCAAAAGTGATTTCGTTTCCGCGGGTATTTTTTTAATCAGGTGTGCGATAGTCTTGTTGTGCTTCAAATGAAGAAAGTCAGGGAAATTCTGATGTGAATAATATAATTCAGGAACAGAATTAGTATATCAGTCATATCAATTATCGCAGACAGTCTAGTGCTGATGAAATTACAGATTCCCGATATATAAACCAAAAAGGAAAGTTGAATAAATCGATTATTCGCGATTATTCCACGTGGATGAAATCGTTTAATCGTGTCATTGAATAATCGATTAATCAAATATAACTCCATTACTACCTTAGGTGATACTTCCACTCAAATGAATATACTGAATACTGATACGTAATCGATATTTACTGTATTGATATCACCCACTCCTTATCAAATTTCTTCACAGATGATTGCCAAAGCCTGACGAGTAGAACGAGAATTTAGATTCGAATGTGAATGCCCCGGCCCGGCTCGCACTCAGACCTTCAGACCAAAGTCCAAATCAAGGGTTGATGTCAGAGAAGTTTGGATTTGTACCGGGTCGATCCGGAGCAGTTTGGATTGAAAACAAACCAAATCAATCCCATCTTCTTGAATTAACGTAGCTTTCGAATAATTTAAAGTATAACGAGATTCCACAATTTGGAGTTGGTAAAGAATCGATTCAGAGGCAGAAAAATTGTTTTTTCCCGACATAAGGAAACATGGATAATTTGTACGAATTAAAGGGAGATAACCGAATAGGGTCAAGTAATGGGTTACAAAGAGGGAACTTTGGGAGAGTAATGATTCACTAACTTGTCCGTCCGGACCAATGTTCATTGTGTAGCGATTCCTTGTGTTAGGAAAAGGCAATATGTCTTTCATTCATGCCAAGACGAGCAGATTTTCCCTTTAATTAATAACAACTTTTGCACACACAAATTGGGCAGATAACAAACCAACTCCACTTTTTCCTATTTGCTTTTTTAAATGTTTATGTGCAACATGGAAACCAAATTGATCCTCTGCTTCCCCAGGGCAAAATTTATTTTGTTGACTCTTAATTACGGATCGTTTTTTACATTGCGTAAACATGTAGCGATTTCTATTTCATTTGTGTTCCGCTGCCAATAGTAATGAAAAATTGACAGGTGAATTTGCAGTTGCATTAGCGAAATTGAAAACTGATGGCCAAATTATGCAACTTGTAGTGATATAATGTTTGGCCAGTAAACACAATCAAACCGCCATGAAAAAATGGCTCTCTCCTGAAAATTCAACCACCTGATCAAACAACTCCGACTAAGTTGGATGCGATGATTGCACCGCAACAGTCCGATTGGCGACAATGCCCATATCGACATCAGCGGTTTTGGCCTACGACCCACATGCACTAGGTTGGTCGATCGATATTGATATTTGCGATTGCGCTGTTTTGTTGACACTCTGATGTTCCTTGAAGAAAGCATGCTACTGGTGACAGACTTTGAACAGCAGGCGTCTTCACCTTCAACCAAATCATCGAGACTAATTTCGATAATTGCTATAATTACTGTTGACGACATCGATACGAGATAAAGAATATCAGTTTTTGTAATATTTATACATACTCTTATTAGAGAGGAAATATCATGTTAACGATAAAACGGGAAAATTTCTCGTTTAAAGGCCAAAAGATTAATGAGATACTTTGTCACACGAAGCGGATTTATTGACACATTACGTGTGCAGCTGATTCGATAAAGTTCTCATTAATATTGTACACCAGTGCGTTATTTAACATTCAATATGTTGGACTAATTACATTAATTACGTTTCGGAGAAGATGATCCACATCAGTTTGTGTACGGTTTCGCAATTTTATTCGCGAAAATGACGCTTCCTCCTCAAATTAAAATAATTAGGCCTCTCCATAATTATGGCAGAATTTGTCGCCCCAATTCATCCGAATATAATTGTTACAAAAACAAGCTTCAAACTATATGGGCGTATGCTTTGGATTTAATGATGAGCCAAGATTAGAACCGCAGGAGAAAAAAAAATGTTTACATATATATGAAGGAAAGGGTCTTGTAGTTAATGTGGGTTAAAGTTTTGTGAACTGCTTGGGGTTGAAAGGTAAATAATAAGAGAATATAGCCGGTTCTGCAGTGGAGAGTGTCATTACTTTATTATTATGGTCAATTGAGTCGTGTTCAGAAAAAGAGGAACTGGTTTTGAGCCGTTGTAGAAGGTGTAGTAAATTATATTGTGGTTGGGTAATAGAGTGTATTTAAATTTATTAAGGGGAGCGGTGTTTGTGACATGTTTTGGAATTGGAATAAAAATATGAATGGAAAAGAAGTGTTTTGAGCGTGTCAGTGTGAATTTTGTTGATTGTTTTTGATATTTGGTCTCGGGGCGATTCTTTGCATTATGTATGATTATGGGCGTCTTGTCCAGAGAAGGTGTAGGCGTAATTTAAAAAGGTGAGTCTGTACAAAATAAATGTTCGTCGAGTTCCGCCACATCGGCGTTCTTTTGAGCCCGTTCAGCCTTCGGTGAGCTCACCCTCCCGTAATTCTGGTTGCTTGGCAACCCCTGCCAGCCACCCCTTAAACTTCCCCGCGAGAGACGAAACCCCTCGCGCAATAGTTTTTATATGATAGCTCCGATGGCTTTCTTCTAGTAGAGCGCTAAGCTTGCGCTCCTCATCCCTTCGGCCCCAAGTCGGATCCCTTGACAGGTTCAATTTTAGCCTGGTTGCTTCGAAAGAATTTGAGAATGCAAGAATCGGGGACGTCGGAATTCGGTACGTTCCCCGATGTCCCTCATGTTAGGTTGTGTGTATAGTAGGGTGAGATCTGGAACGGCCGCGAAAGGTGGTTGTGGGCCGGGCGGGGTGGTCGGGGTCGGGAAACGGGGAGCGATAGTGGGGTGGCATGGGCGGGGGTAGGGCCGGGGGCGGAGGGCCCCGGGCAGCGGGTGCCGCAGTGTTGGGTGGGTCAGACATCGCAGAAGCAGACGTCCCATGCGTTCGTTACGCTCTCCGTATTCCGTACTATAGTACTAGTGATTCTGTGACATGCAGTGATCGGTGCATTCGGCAGACGGTGAGGCTGTCATGCTGCCCATTGGCGAAGCGGCACTGAAAGTGGTAAGATTTCCTCTCGACAAGGCACCTGCGGCCGTGCTCTGCATACAAGCGGCTTGCACGGATGCAACTTACGACTTACCACCCTGCGCCGCCGGCCGCCAAGACCCGCGCCCCGCTATTTCGCCCACTGCTTGCGCACATTCATTTAAATTTTTCATAATTTTTACTCATTTTCATGGTCACGTCATAACGCAAATCTACAGCTCACACGGTCCCACCCCACGTCTCCATCCACACCACGACGACTGGAAAAATTACAACCTCTGTCACAACGTAAAGTTATTTCTGTACTCTATCACCATCGCAACTCGCGCATCCGATCAAAATCACACATCATTCAAAGAACCCTATAAAAGTACCCCGATAATTTTGATACCCATTATCGACACCCAGTCACAAATTCCATCCCCGCACCAAAACCATAAAAACACACTTAAAGTAATTGAATTTCAAAACGCATTCGCAATTCAAATTTCGTTCCTCGGAAACACTCAAAAAAAATCTTCATATAAATGAGCTTGAAAATAATTAAACTCGAATCGTGATGTTCGCAGGTTAACAGACCTCCCCAGTGAGGTACGTGCGATACCATGGAGGTGGCAATGCCCATGTCGGGTACTGCCATCGACTGTTATGAAGACATGTTCAAAGAAATAACCAGGAAACTTTATGGGGAAGACGGCTTGCCTGAATTAACTGGAACAGAACGGCTCCCCACAAGCCAAGAACGTGGTTTAACTCCGATCGATTATGACGTAGACAATCCAATTTTAAAGCCGGAAGAACATTTAACTGCATTTGGCTTAGCTGCTCTAATGCAAAATGGTTTCCCCACAACGGGAATACTGAATTCAACATTTCAGCAACATAAGACCACGACGACCTCTGTTGAAGACAAATGGACCGCAAACGAAGACAGTTTGCAGTGGACTCAATCAAAAATTGCAACTTATAATCCATCCCAAAAACTGTTTCGGTGTGCTGAATGTGACTGTGTCGGCTATCTTCCCAGAGTTGCAGAACATTGGTTAGGTACACATTCTAATTTAAGGGCGTTTCAATGTCCGCAATGTCCGTACGAAAGTGCTTGGGCAAGATGCGTGCGAATGCATTTGAGTCGCCAACACAATATAAATACGGACGAATCCTCGGATACTCTGATCAAAAGTAATCCGGTTTTGCAGGAAATCACAAAGTATCTTCAAAGGCTCAAAAATAAATTAGAGAGTAACTATTCTAAACCCCATACTAGCAATTCACAAATTTTAGAAGATTTTCAATCCGCTACTAATTCTACTAATAATCACCTCACTGGTCAAGTAGTCACAACAAATTCAGAAACAAACGGTTCCAGTAAAAGATACACTTGTACCTACTGCCCATATGCAACTGATCGAAGAGATTTGTTTACAAGACACGAAAATATTCATAGAGAAGAAAAACCATTCCAATGTTACGTGTGTCAAAAGCAATTTAATAGAGCGGATCACGTTAAGAAACATTTCCTTAGAATGCATCGCGAGCACCCTTACGATTTAAATAGAATTCGTAGACATCCTCCAAAGAATGCTTCGGGAATGTCGTATTATCAAAAATACAACGCCAACTCAACAAATCAATCACCTGACTCCATATCTTCTTTAGCAAATATCAATTCTCTTTCAATCCCTAACGGATTCAACAACATGTCTCGCAGCTCTACAAATATTAGACCGGGTAACAACACAGACATGAAAAATGGAATTACGAACGTCAAATCTGGAAACATCTCTAAAAGCAACGGTAAAAAGAAAGGTGAAAAGCGATTTTCTTGTTGTTACTGCTCTTGGTCTGGGGTAGATAACTGGTGTCTAAAACGACACATGAACACTCATTTAAAGCCGTTCGTGTGTGGTCTTTGTGATTATAAAGCAGCTAGATCAGAAAGATTAGCAACTCATGTTCTCAAAGTTCACAATAAAAGAGCTTGTGGAAAATGCAGTTTTTTGGCAGACGATCCTGCTCAACTCACAGTCCACCAACAAGAACATCAGTAAGTATGATTTTTCGAAATCGTCATACATTTTTTGATTGGCTATTTCTAGTCCTCTAGAACAGCGGAATCGCTCTGGAAATAACATTTTGAGAAATACGTCCTTCAATAATGGCACGGGCGCTTCATCATCTTCATGCAGGTAGAATTATTTATAACAATTGACGATTGTATATTAATTTTGTGATTTTGCAGCCAAAATTCGAACAATTTGAAACCTCATGAATTAAGTGCCGCAGCGGCGTTATTGCAGCATAGTAATCGTTTACTCCAAAATGATAATAAATGGAAAAATCATACCCCAAAGCAACATGGCGCCGCTCGATTATTTAACTACATGGAGGCAAGTGACGGATCCGAACCAGAATCAGAATCAAGAGGAGCCGAAGATATGAGTCGTTTGAACTTGAATCACCGGATACAGTCGGATTTTCTTGAGGCGGGGGATGTTGGTAGCCAGGCTGACGAAGAAGAGGGCGAAGAGATGGAACTCCCTCTGTTCGTTTGCCCCACGTGCGGCTGCGAATTCGAGGACGATATGTCACTTGAAACCCATCAATATACGCACCGTCACAGCACTACATCTCCCGCCAAATCAGACTACTCCAAAGAGAATGTCAATCCTAACTTAAAGTATCGATGTCGTTTGTGTGATTTTGCCTTTGAAAGTCAATCTTCCGTTATGGCGCATATGGTCTCGCATTCAAGCCTAACAACTGGGGCGCAGGTAGCCAAGTCTAATTTAACGAAACGTCCCAGGAAACAAAGCCGGCCGAAAAAAATGGTTTTGCCTTTTTGGGATTTAAACGAAGTCGAAGTGTTGCGACATCTTAATGGGAATTTAAGCGAGTTGCAACAGGCCTCTAGTTCGACCAGGATGGAGGTTTCTAAGAAGTACATGGCCAAAATCGTAGCCGGTAAGGGGTTATACTGCGTTCTATGCAAAAGCTCCAGCGTCAACAGATACCACACAAAAGGTACTTTGGCTTTGCACTATTTTTGGAAACATCTAAATAAGAGGTTTAAGTGTGAACACTGCGACCTACATTTTCGTCATCGGTACCAATGCGTGCTGCATGCCAGTCGCGATCATATAAATAAACCACCGATCCTTAAGTCTCAAACAGTGCCTATTAAAGAACCAATTCATTCCGCAGTACCTGCTTCCCAGGACGCCCATCATTTCTTCACAAATTCTCAAACTGTTACTGTACCTGACGCATCAACCAATGCGCATAAGTTAGGAATGTCATTTTTTGACCATTCGTTCATACACCCTACTAACCCCATTAACAGTCATATGCCAATAATCATCCCCACATTTCCCCCAAATTAATTCACCCGTTTTCGTTCTTTACTTTACAACTGATAACTTGGCTAGGTACTATAAAAAAGTGACCTTCAAAAAGTTTTCTTTACATGCTTGTAAGTATTTTCGGAACAAACTTAAATGCAATCATATTTTTCATTAAACTAAATTTTTGTGCAATATTTGTTACTTGGTGATGTTTATCGTATTTCTTTACTTATTATGAACTAAAAAGACTGCAATATTTTGTTTATATATTAAATTTAGATACTTATATGTTTGTAAGTACGTTATTGTTTATAAGTACTTATTACTTTTGTTACCATTTACTATTATTCATGTCATGTAATGTGTTTTCTTTTGTATTATTAATAAAATTGTAAAGTAATACGTCGCAATATTATTCTGATCATCACCCTCTACTTTTATGCGCAGGTTCAATGACTTTTTAACGAAATATAGATTGTCATTCTTACCAATACTGTTATTTTCTTTTTCCATTACTGATAAGAACAAAAAGATTAATCACCAAATAGAATCTTCATTTAAAATCTACTTATTTGCTATATCATAATGTCTACAAGATGCGCTAATAAAATAAATTAATATGGTGGACCAAGTGTGTTCAGTAAGACTTTCAAACTTGGCTATAATTATCTTTTTTTGACATGCTCTTAAAATAATCTAAATAATTAAGTATTAAATTTAAGACATTCGTTACAATTTATTGTGCAAGAATATGTAATAACTATGTCACTACAACAAAATCAAAAGAAATAAGCAGCGATTTATCAAAATTTCTTAAAATAGGGCGGTATAAACATAAGCTTTGTAGCTATTATTTTGCTTGGGGTTCACTCCTAAATATAAATTGTTTAATCTATAATGCGTAAATACCCAAGTGTATAATAATTATTACCACACATCTCCCTCACCTAATAAAAAATTAAATTTGTTCTTAACTTATGAAGGTAGTTTAAGAAATTTACTTCAAGTCTTCTACATTCTTTTTTTAAGAAACTAACGTGACTGGACGTGAAGTATTTCGTCAGTATTCCCAAAATCGATGGTTTTATTTAATTCATGTTGATAGAAGCTTCTGCGTTAAATATTCTCGTTTTATATGTTCTAAATTCAAAACGTTTTTTCTTATCAAGATACTTATTTTAAGAACATTTATTTTAACATGTTTTTCTAGAAACTGAAATGACTAATAAATATATTAATAATAAGATCAAAAAAATGGGATTACAATTTTTTATTGTATAAAAAAATCTTTAGGTGATTGAATAGTTGGAATATTTGGCAACACTGACATACAAATATTTTGTATTTACAAAACACTTTTGTTTGCCTTGAGCTACAATTTAGACAACCAAATATACACTGACTGAACGACAATAAAATTAATCACAACTGCAAGAGATGAAACAGTTTTTTTACATGTTATAGACTAAAATGTATACATTCAGAACAAAAATTTTATTCAAAATCCTGTGGAAATACCACTCCGACTTCCTTTCTCAGCAAGTCCATTAACTGAGCCAGCTCAATAGATTCATGATGGGGCATATGAGGACTTTCAATTTTACCTATACTCAAATAAAATTAAAACTAAATTTAGAGAAAATCTAACTTCCTTACCCGCCTTAATACATTGCCTTGCCTCTTCGGCCTCAAACGCGAGGCCAGCACTATTCTTATGTAAAAATGGAACAGGACTCTTTGGTAGCTCATATTCGTAAGTTTTTTCTGGGGTAATCAATTGAGTGGGACACCAAAAATCTGGAATTCTTATGGTACCTTTTGTACCAACCACTATGCCTTCGTTTGGTAGGGCTATACGAGCAGAAGTGCTGACCACTGCCATTTTTCCATTTGGGTAAGTTATAATAGCTGCAGCACTTTCATCAGTATTTTGGTCATTTAATTGACCATTAACAGCAATCTTAACTGGGCGCAAGCCTCGAAAGACATATTGTTGAAACTGTAGCATATACACCCCTAAGTCTAAGATGGCACCACCACCTTGTTCCACCGCTCTGTAGCAAAAAGTAAAGTAGAATTTTAACAACGATATTGTCGCCTTTTACATACTTGAGTCTCTCAACGTGTTGTAAAGCATGTCCAAAATGGACCGAAGCAAACAAAACATCTCCAATAACCCCCGCATCTAGCAAGCGTTTCATTTCTTTGTAGGCAAGAAAACAGCGAGACCATACAGCTTCCATCAAAAATAAATTCTTTTGGTGCGCCAGTTCTACAAGTCTGCGAGTTTGTTTTGCGTTCATGGTCAAAGGCTTTTCACATAACACGTGTTTTCCATTTTCCAGCATCAATTTTGATACTTCAAAATGTTGTGGGTTTAAGTTTCCAACATAAACAATGTCTAAAAGTGTAAGTTTTTGGAAGTGAATAAAACTGTTAGTGTTTACTTACCCACATCTTTATCTTCAGCTATTCCATCGTATCCTTCATAAGCTTTTGGAATGTTGTGATCTTTTGCAAACTGTTGGGCGTTGTTGAGATTTCTTGCACCAACGGCTACAATCTTGTGGTCTGATTCTGGGTAAGTTTGAACAGCAGTAACAAAGTCATGGCAAATTCTACCAGCGGACACTATACCCCATTTCAATGTCATAGTTGTAAACTGTCAGTTGGTGCTTGAATGTTTCACTCCTCACGTTGGTGGAAGCTTTATTGCCTTTTCAATATTGTGAAGGTTATCATTAGCAGTTATTAAATACTTAATTTAATAGCTAGGTCAAAGGTTTATGTGTGTGTTTTTAAAATAATAAATTAGTTACGTAATTATAAAAATAATGTATTTATTGATTTGTTTATTAGTAGATAAACATAACCAATGCTACTGATCTAGATCTTGTGGAAAAACAACTCCCACTTGTTTTCTGAGTATATCCATGTGGTGAGCCAACTGGATAGATTCTTCATGAGTGATGTTAGGACTTTCAATTTTACCTGAGAACATAAAACTGAATTTTTGAACTTTTAACTATGATGCAGTACTAACTAACCAGCTTGAATACATTGTCTGGCATGTTCAGCTTGATACGACAGACCTACGCTTTTGTGAAAATTAAAAGTTGCTGTCGTTTTGGGTAATTCAAATTCATATGTTTTTTCCGGTGTCTCAATTTTAGTGGCACACCAAAATTCAGGGACTCTTATAATTCCTTTGGTCCCTATGATAACTGCTTCATTAGGACACTGCGCTTTGGCTGATGTGCTGAGGCAAGCTATTTTGTCACCAGAATAAGTCCAAATTGAGCTTGTATAGTCATCAGTTCCTTCTTTGTTTAGTCCACCAACAGCTACCACATCAGTTGGAGGTTCCCCTTTAAATACTAATTGTTGAAACTGTAGAACATAGACACCCAAATCTAAAATCGTTCCACCTCCCATTTCTTTGAACCTATAAAAGTGGAATTAACATTTTTGGATTGTAGGAAGAATTGCTTACTTGAGTCGATCAATGTTGCTCAAATCAAAACCAAAAGTAACGTTCACTTGGACTATTTCGCCGATACTTCCAGAATCTAAAATTTTTCTCAGTTCCTGATAAGCAGGAAAGCTTCTAGACCAAACAGCTTCTTTTAGGAACAACTTTTTGTTTTTGGCGATTTCTATCAATTGGCGCGTTTGTTTCTCATTCATGGTCAAAGGTTTTTCACATAAGACGTGTTTGCCGTGTTCTAACATCATTTTGGAAATTTCAAAATGTTGAGGGTTTAAACTGCCAATGTAGACGATATCTAGAAAATAATCAGAAATATAAACAAACCTGGAAATGATGTAAACTTGCCAATATCATTATCTTCAGCAATTTTTAAATAGCCTTCATACGCCTTTGGTATTTCATGTATTTTGGCAAAATTTTCGGCACTTGATCCCGATCGGGCGCCAACAGCGACAATTTGATGGTCTGTTTTGGGCAAGGTTTGAAGGGCGCTCACAAAATCGTGGCTAATTTTTCCTGCACTCGCTATGCCCCACCGTAATGCCATTTTCTTTTTCTAAGTTTTTATTACTAAAATAATAACAACTTGTTCATAACAACAGTAGATAGTTAATTGATAACCAGTATAATTGTTAAGTAAATAAACAAAGTACGTACCTACTTTTAGATATGTTACAAAAAAAAGGTAAATGATATTTTTTTTAATGGAAAAAAAACTGATAATATGTTAAATATCTCAAATCACGTTGGTGACAACTGATTGCTCTGACTTTTGTTTATTGATTGTTTAAAAAAAAACAAGAGTTCAGTTACTTACAGATTTATTTAAAATCAATCTAATTTAAAATTAAATCACGTTTTTCAGTAAATATTCCAATAATAGTTTTGTTAAGTAATCAGTAAAATTCCTAAATGTCAATGTCAACGTATCATCGTAAAAATTGTTACAGTGTTGCCAAATCGCGAAAACTAAACGTGTATTGTACCAGCAACTATAAGTGAATAATACACGCACTCAACTTATGTTGTAATGTTTTTTATTATAACACTTAAAAGAATGATTAAGTAGATGTCAGAATTTCACATATTGGAACAATATGCGAATACAAATTTTCTATTTGTTTGTTCTAAAAATAAATTGTTGCAGCTGACAAATTAACAAGTTTTTATTAAATAATACAGGAAATAAACATATTTTATGATATACATTAATTCATAGGCAACCAACCGAACCCTTTCCACTCGATTATTTTATTATTTATATACTTGCTATAAATTTGTAATTTACGTTATATATTTATGTACATTTATACGAATCAAAAAATAAATCCTAGTGTAAATGCGTAACAAAATATTTATTGATAATAATAATTTACAGATAGAAACATAACTTTTTAATATACCTACTATGTAAGTACCTTATTTTTGCCTACATCACTGTATATCATATGATCCCAATTTATTGACTTTATTTTTCCTTCATAAGAAAGTTTAACAAGAAATTTGAAAACAGCGAATGATATGTAAAAATATTATTAGAAATAAATACGTAATTATAGTACAACCTTACAAATTTTGAAGGAAAGTAGGTCCTGCTGGGTAATGAGAAAAATATTTACTTTTGCATTATGAGGCCCCTATTCTATACGGACAATTATTTGCAACAACTGCTTTCAACTGATAACTAAACTAACCATCGTGCCCTAAAATATTATCAAAATATCAACAGTTATTTAGCAACCACTTTGGTGTGTCGCGCCAGTTTTAGTTAGGTAACTTAGTAGTGCTAAGTTAACCAGTTTTAAAGGAATCTATGTAATTCGTAAATACAGACACCAACGACTTTAACAACAAGAACTAAACGAATTAGCTCAGAAATTATTGCATAAAGTGATACTTTACGATAAGGATAGGTACATACGTATTTTTTGTCTCGGAAGCACTAAAAGCGCTATTTAACTATCGTATTGTGCTCCTTTGGCACTTTTATAGACATTCAGGTTCTATATTTCTATAGTCAAATTCCTATAGTCTAACAGTTGTCGAAAGCGCAAAGGTATTTGTCCTTGAGCACGTTTTCTACTATTTATGAAGGCATAACTTATTTCGTTTTCCGTGGAAATTCTATAAATTAGCCTATTTTTGTAAAGATTAGTATACTTTTATCAATATTGCCATATAAAATGATGTTTTCAAAGTCTGGCCGGTTTATATAAGAAATCGATAGTCAAAGATGTAACATTATATATTTGACATTAAATGGCTAACTCCTAACCGGATCAATGATGGTTACGTTTAAAATATGTCAGGGTTATCGGTGTATTCCCTTTTCCAATAATTCCCGTTATACAACCAATCTTCCTGTTTGGTATGCGGGTTAATGCCTTGATTAAACCATCTGAAATGGAAGAAGGATATGCTATGACTATGAAATAATTCATTTGAAATTGCCAATACCTGGGATGCCATTCTGTCCCCTTCTTGCTCTTGCGATGCTTATTCGCATCTCTTTGTTTCTCTTCCAAACGTGTTTTTTCTATAGCAGCGCCGTCGATATCGCCCTGTTCCAACTTTCGTATATCCGGTCGCAAACGTGAATCGGTTGGACACAAGCTTTTATCCATCCCACTCTCCAGCTCATTCAGGGACATAGCGAATTCAGTAAACTGATAATACTGACGAAAAAATTTGATATTTCGGATAATAACGACGCTTTTTTCAATTACTTACGTCACTGGTTTGCATTGGTCGCGGTTTTACTTTCCAAATCGTTATAGAGTTAGGTATGTCAATAGAATAGGTGGACTCGCTTTTTGGAACCATGCCATCAGGAATGTCGGGAGGAGTACATTCGTCCATGCTCTAAAAACTTTAGTTAAGAAAATTAATGAATGTAGCACAGACTTACTTCTTGAGTTGAGTTGGACTTGAAGGGACTGACTTTCAAGCTATTCAATTTTTGCAAAACTTTCCTAGAAGTATGAGAAGGTGAATCATTCGGACTCTTGCTTTTGTCGCCGTCTCTCTTGAATTTATGCGAATTCTCTTTTAGATATTCTTCATATGAGAAATAATCTGTACATTTTATAAATTCAGTCCATTTGCCATAAATGAAGAAAAGTTTATGTTTTCTGAAAAGATCGATAAAAGAGTTCGCAGAATTATTTCACCCACTCACTTACGATTTGTCCGTGATATAACCCTCAACTCTATGAAGATCTTTTGAATTCCAGCCAGCTGGCTTAAATGTTAAATGGGCCTTATGTCCCGTGGAATGATTGACGATTTCCATTGTACCACATTGCTCCATCCAAAGCTTCCCAACAATTATGTTATGAACGCAGCATTGGACATTGCTCCAGGTGTAGGCCTCGTTAAGTCTAAAATTTTGATAAATTGAAGATTTAGCAAGTAGTCGTGTTAAATTCATTACTTAGGAAATTCCACTGTTACTGTCCCTTTAGGTTGAATTTCGACACTCTTCCCCCAAAATTTTAATTTTGGATGAATAGATCCGTGAAATATCCAATCTTTACTTTCGGCATGAAAAGCCGACACCGGTGGATGATGACTAACTTGTTCGCAGATAATTTTGAATTCTTCACGTTCCAATTCGTAAGTTTCCCCTAGCAAGGGGTTAAAAGGTTTACCCAGACGTTCCCAATTAGATGCTAACGCACTTACAGCGAATCCTGTAGATTAAGGTTTAATCGGATTTATACAAAATTTTCTTAGACATCTTACCAATAACATACTGCATTCTAGTTGTTGGATCTTGCTGCTGTAAAGCTAATCGAAGCAAATGAGAATATTCCATATACTCTGCCATCCTTTGTAGGAAACTTAACGGTTCATTGAATACAACCGGCATTGTGATTTTGCTCAGTTCTTTTCCAATACAATTTTTTAACACTGACCAAATGTTGTAATCATTGTGATACATGGGCACTGGCAGGACAAGTCTTTAAAATTTTCATTAGTGGTGTTGATAATTCATGAAATCTACGCGCATACCTGTATTCCTTTTTCTCTGTATCCATCCTGCTCTACTCGAGACTATCCCCCCAAAAAAAATTAACAGTGAATCGAACATCCGATCAATTAAGGATAATCCAAATTATCAAATAAGCAGCATCATATCCTTTGATTGATCAACAAAAATAATCCTACAAAAATCGTTTGGTTGGAGCAAAATTCTGGGGAAAATTTCATTAGAGTTACCACAATATTTTACAATAAAGGACCCAATATATGAAATATTTTTTAATGACAGGTGATGTATTTGTGAAACCAAGCGAAGGTCGATATAAAACAATGGACCTAAGCAGTAAAAAAAAAACAACAAGCAGTATTGATTGAACAAAATTTAGTTTAACTGTCACTCGATAATATAACACCTACCTTAATACATCAAAACATAAATTTAAGACATGTCTAACATTTTCAAGTTTCCGAAATGTAACAAATCGATTAGCACACCCTGCTTTCCCAGAAACCTACTACAACCTTCTCTGTTTGGCACCAATATTCCGCCCCCAAAACAGAAATTCAAAGGCGCATGCACCAATTCATCTAACAAAATTAGACCCCAACAAGTGTTATATTATGTTAAATCTATACCTCGTTTACCTCACAAACATCATATAAACAAGAAGACAAGTCTATGACACACACTGAAGAATCTTTCTATTAACACCAATTTCCTTCGTCGAGAGAACATCCAAGAAAGCTCATCCGAAGAGAAATATGATCATATGCCAGTTTTATGCAAGCAGAGAGACGCCGATGTAATTTAATTGCTAAGCTAATGGCTCTTACAAATTTATCGACTACCATTTACCACTTTATGTCGGTTATAATTAGAAACACTAATTATGGTGGATGCGCCTACAAGGTATTAGGATTTGCTTTCACGATCCTAAAAATGTAACTTCTTCGGAGCCGAAATCGGAGATATTAAATAATTATTATAGTCATTTACCAGTCGTTTTTTTCGTGGTCAACAAAACCATTACCAGGTCAAACTCTATATTTACTCTATACCCATTTATATTTAGACGGATCTTTTTACATTTATAGAAGGATAAATCAATAAATATTATTAATTTTGATTAATTTATAATTCAATATTAAAAGTGTCAAATGGTGTAAAACAACAGTTTCGTTGCCCTGGGAATATATTATTAGAGGGTCTGTCTGAACCTGTTATTTCCATACGACTATCCCCATGAGGATAACATGTTCAGTAAGCAAAACACTATAGAAAGTCGATGATTAAAATGGTATTGACATGGAAAACACGTGAACGAAGATAGATGACTGAAAAAAAATCCATTAAAACGAGCTTGAAAATAAAAGGAAAAGAGAGATTTTCAGGGTTACATAAAAAAACTTGTTCGAGTTAAAACAAAAATATGATTTAGAGGAAATGATTCCCGGAATTCGAGCGACAGAGTTTTCTAGATTGGCGATAGTTTTATAGATCGCACCTATGCACAACAACAAATCAATAAAAATGCGGAGTAACAAAAATGTTCATTCAATGCCTTATTTGAAGTTTTACTTAACGAGCGCTAGAAAAATTCGTTTGAATTAGTGTTTTCAATAAACCTAGTTACAATTCTTAAAACTCCAAATATTACGTAAATATCCATAAAAATTTCGTTTCAGAATGAACTCTTGATATCCATGTCAACAACATCTGCTCGGATAATATACGTATTTAAACAAAGACGAAAGATGATGTACCGTTCAAAATATTTCATAAATTTTAACATCTGGAGAAATGACGTACCTTTAGTAACCAGTGTGAAATTGGCTGACAGTTCATATATTAACTGTCAATCAAATTCCCATTGTAACACTTACGTGTTATTTATATATTTACAAAAATAACATTTTGAAATTCTATTTCAGTAATAATTAGAGATATGTAACTTGGAATTTAATTGATTTTCAAAATTAGTTGTGGAATGCTTTTCAACGAAACAGGTCTCTCAAAGATAAACGAAGTTAAAGCTTTTGATGGTTTGGAGTACCAGTGGCTCATTTACAAATCATTTAATAGAAAAACTATATATCGATGCCTCAGTATATTGTCCTAAATTAGCTTCTACTTGCCAAACAGATTATTTAAACAAAATAAAAGTATTATCGTAACATGATAATTAAAATAAATACAGGCTGTCATTAGAAATTGTTAATAACGTTATCTGATAAAATAGATGATGTCATGGAACACGTTTTTAATTAGTTCTCAAGTCACAGAACTTATTAAAAAAGACATTACTACAAATTAAAAACCGTAAATCATTAATAGTTGTGTTTAAATCTGACGTTTTTATGTGTTAAAAATTCTATTTCAGAATTGGTAGAAGAAAACGTTATGATGACTTCTAAAGAAGGAATGATTCCGGACTCAGTATATATAAATTCGATTCGGCTCGACTGTTTTCATAGATAATAAACTATAAATATGGTTATTTTTTAGAAAAAAAATGTTAAAAATTTAAATTAAAATAATATTAAATTTAGTTTATATTTAAAAAAATAACGCATAATCTAAAACTAAATATATATATATATATAT